>CAUYON010076532.1:0-108042 GCA_963573935.1 Arctocebus calabarensis
TTTTGAGACAGAGTCTCAAGCTGTCACCCTGGATAGAGTGCTGTGGCATCACAGCTCACAGCAACCTCCAATTCCTGGGCTCAAGCGAGTCTCCTGCCTCCGCCTCCCAAGTAGCTGGGCCTACAGGCGCCCGCCCGGGCATTTTTGGGTTGCAGCCATCATTGGTGTTTGGCAGGTCTGGGCTGGATTCGAACCCGCCAGCTAGGGTGTATGTGGCTGGCACCTTAGCCTGTTGAGCTATAGGTGCTGAACCGTGGATGTATTTTTTAAATTTAAACTATAAGCTCAGCATTCTAATATTTTACTTAGAAAAAAAATGCTTCATTAAAAAAATCTGATGTGGGTTTATATTGTGCTTTTTCCCAAGTACTGAAAGCTCCTTCAAGAACACCTAAAATTAATCCATACATGTCGTCGGTGTGAAGTGCTGTGATAATTTTCTATAGGAAGAAAGTGAAATGAAACATAAAACGATAACAAAATAAGGAAACCTACTGAGTGTGTTACATTCCAGGCCTTCCTGGAAAACCTCATTTCATCCTTGTGATAAGCCTAAGAGGTAAGTAGTATTTTTATTCCCATTTTACAGATGGAAAAATGCTATACCTTAAAATAGGCAAAGTTACTTGTTACTGATGCAAGGGGAGGTACCAGAGCAAACTAAGTCTTCTAATCTCCTGTGCAAAATGGCTCAGCTAGACTGCTGCTCCCAAATATACAATTTACTACATAGACAAATGCAAGTTTGTGGCTGTGGAATAGTCTCAAAACATAAAAGCATTCAGATCTGAAACCAATGAGAATATACCCTTACATGGAAACGTGATACGGTTTTTCCTCCTACTTGTAGGGCTGCCATTTTTCCATTATGGTTTTCCTTCGAAGTGTATTTTAAAACATGACAGTCTTGTACCTGAATAAGACACAAACACACAAAAAGTAAGCATGTGCCAAGATATATTTTAACATTACACACGAGCCACTTAAAGCCCTAGGACCATTAGGAACTCTCTAAAGTCCTAATACTATCCCTCTAACAGCAACCACACTCTTAAAATACAGTAAGAGTCTCTATAAGTTGCACCCAAGGTACTGTAACAAACTTGTCAATATTTAGAGGTAGTCGACATAAGGAACTAGATCTAGTACTGATACGTATGTGGTGCATGTCTGGTCTATGAAAATTAAGTACACTTAAGGAGGTGGTGAACTGTGGAGGCTCTACTGTATATAAATAAACCTTTAAAAAAATTAAATACATGAATGGATTAACAAATTGTGGTATATGTACACCATGGAATATTTATGCAGCCTTAAAGAAAGATGGAGACTTTACTTCTTTCATGTTTACATGGATGGAGCTGGAAAATATTTTTCTTAGCAAACTATTTCAAGAATGGAAGAAAAAGTATCCAATGTACTCAGCCCTACTATAAAACTAATTTATAGCTTTCATATGAAAGCTATATCCCAATTACAGCACAGAATATGGGGAAAGGGACAAGGGAGGGGAGAAGGGGGAGGATGGGTGGAGGGAGTGTAATTGGTGGAGCCACACCTACGTGCATCTTAGAAGGGTACAGGTGAAACTTACTAAATGTAGAATATAAATGTCTGAATACAATAACTCAGAAAATGCCATGAAAGCTATATTAACCAGTTCAATGAAACTATTTCAAATTGTACATAAAACCAACACATTGTACCCTATGATTGCATTAATGTACACAGCTATGATTTAAATAAAAAAAAATTAAATACAAAAAAGTACACCAAACATAAATATATAACAAAATGAATATTTATAAAGAAAATATGCACACAACCACTATCCAGGTCAAGAAATACAATCCCACAAGCCTCTATGTGTTTTTCCAATCCTTGTTTTTACGTTAGAACTCATGTGAGTTCTCAAGTGTGGCAGCATCAGCATCCCTTGCGAACTTGGTAAAATGCAGATTCCCAGGCCCCAATCTCAAGCTACTGAATCAGAATCTTTGTGTTTTATAAGCCCTCCAGATGATTCCAAGGCTAAATAAAGTTTGAGAATCACTCCTTTTCACAACGTGTTTCACATTTACATGCTCATTCACTTATTTTTTTTTTATAATAACTATCTTTGAAAGTATTGCTTTAATAATGTATTATTATACTGCCTGCTTTAAGCTTTACATTTGTGGAATCAGGTTGTAATGTACTCTTCCAAGTCTAACTTCTTTCACAAAGCATTATATTTGTAAGGTTTATCTGTACTGTATGTAGCTCTGCTTTGTAAATTTCCATTGTTATACAGCCTTTCATGACATGAATATACCACAATTCATTTACAGACATTTCGTGTATTAATTCGTTTACAGTTTTGGTGTATTAATAGTGATGGTGCTCTAAATGCTAGTATATAGGAATCCTGGTGCACACCTATTCAAGTTTTCTAGCGATACTCAGGAGTGGAATTGCTAGACTACAGGGTTCACCTATCTCAGCTTCACTACATAATGCTCAATTGTTTTCTGAAATGGTTGTACCAATTTACAATCCCATCAGCTGTTCCTGAAAGCTCTCTAAATTCCTCAGTTCTTGAAACTATTGTCCCATATGCAATCACTCAGAGCTAGTAAAAGTTTACTAAAGGTTTGCAAATTCTCTGTGCCTTATTAGATTTCTAAGCATGTATGTGCATGAACTTTTACTTTAATCATCATCACCTATATAACCAGTTGTTAAAATGAGGCCCCAAGATTGACTTGTCCAAAGTGATTTGGGAAGTGACAGTCTCCTAACTTTATCAGTGATCTTTCTAATGATAAAGACAACAGAAGCTAATAGTTATCATTTAATATTGTTTTAAATGCCTAACATCTGTCACTTTGTGCACCCTCACAATAACCTTTTGAGGTAGGTCTTATTATTTCTTTTATATAATAAAATTATATCTTTGTACAGATGAGGCACAGTGCCCCAAGAGACATAGCCAGTAAGTTACAGAACCACGAGTAAAACTCACAGATTCTGGTCTCAGGGTCCACATTCTTAATCATTAACAGTATACCTTATTTCAGCAAACAAAATGCAGCCTGCCCAGAAAGACTGTATTACATTCTATTAGTAAAATAATCAAAAATATAATTTGGAGTTGAAAGAACTCCATAAATGAAAATGAGATTGAAATTTTTTCTGATTATGAATTAAATAGATAGATCTGTGAAATGCTAAGTTATACTTCTTTTTTTGAACTCATTGCCCCAGTTATTCCAGTATCAGAAGGCCACCAGTTAGGCAAGATTCAGAACATTCTTAAAACCAGAAATTCTTTAATATTATTTATGTTTGATACTGCCTTCTTCTTTACCATGCATTTACATGCTTCAGGATACATACACTGCCAATTAAAGTTTGCACAAATAGATCTTGGCACATATATGTATTTTTTACACAGTCCTTTTGTTCCTTACCTGAAGTAACGTGACCACATGCTTTTGACCATCTTTGGTCCACAAAGGCATCATGCCCAGCTTCAAGGCAATAAGGCCAACTCTAGAGGAACCTGGGAATTAAAACCAAGTCAATGGTAACAAAAACTTTTCCAACATTTGACAACATGATATAACAATCTTTCCTAAAATTCAGTTTCAACATAAGGAGTAGGCATGTAAGAAATACGCTAAAATATCCATAGAGTAAAACAAGACTGTTCCTGAGAGATATTATGTGGCTTCAACCATGCCTTGCATTATATATTGGTGCTCAATAAATATTTGCAAAATCAACAAATATAAGAAATGTACAAAATAAAGAAAATATATAAGTTGATATATTAACTCTTAAAATAATGGCATTAATAGAGAGCATGATTAACCCATCAGTATACTTCCCTAGTATCCATTCATATCCAGCTTTACTCATTAGAAAACATCTGCCACTCCAAATCTAAGAAGTTAGCTGGAGCAACAGAGATGCTACAAATGGTCACATTGCTAAAATATGTCAGTTTCCAACCTGATACTTAAGATTTGTTGTACAAATTGGTAAAGCTGCTCCACTAAGAACTTTTGGCCACTATACAATTGCCACAACAAACCCTAATTAAAGACCACACACTCAACAGGAAAGGCCTGTTATTCTTGGTATGGCTATGCAGGGCTTAGCATTCCTCTAGACACAAAAAGCCAATTCAGAGGTTATGCATGCCAAATCTGGAGTGCTAGAGCACCCAAACTGAAAATATCTGTGCAAAACACATTACAATTCACAATATAATCTTTCAAACTTTCTTCCTTGATGTATTTTACCTTCTTTTTAGCTGAAGGAAACAAGGCCTTTATTTTCATCAGACATTCACTAAAAATAGGCTCGGGGGCTGAAAATAAACGCAAACCAAACCACAATAAAACAGACACAATGAAAACATGAAAAATAAATTTAAGAGATGATAAATTTATCAAGCAGTTGCTATGATTTTGAATGTGTTTCAAGTAAGAGAACTCCTCGGGCGGCACCTGTGGCTCAAGGAGTAGGGCGCTGGCCCCATATACCAGAGGTGGTGGATGCAAATCTGGCCCCTGCCAAAAACTGCAATAAAATAAAATAAAAATAAACAAATTCTAAAAAGAGAGAGAGAGAGAGAGAGAACTTCTCAAATACAAAATAATCACCTGGTTCCCAAGGATGTATAGGCCATGGTTCATCTTTCAGAGGACACATTTTACTTGCTAACTGGGCTTTATCTTCATCAGAGACCAATTGCTTAATAAATGGGACATTTTCCTCAGAAAGATGCTCATCCCACCAAGTAGCACTCTTGCCATGGAGACGTCTAACAAAAAGCCAGATGTCTGTTCTGTAAAAATAAAAAATAAACCAAAGCATAATTCAAAAGGTCCCCCATGAAAAACGTAGGAAAGGGAAGTCACATGTGTTGGAAGGTGTAATCAGGTTTGGACCCGCAAAAGTTTTTTTCCTGACATTCCTTATGATGATAATATGGCTTACATTTCAACTACCAATGTTTACTCTGGAGAAAAAGTTCTTCATCTTCTCCTCTCAGATAAACGGACTCCTAACAAATTCTGACCAAAATATATGGGAAGCTACTACCCATCTGAATGTGCACCTTAATAGCTTTATATCCAGTGGTCCTGGCAGAATGTGGCATGCTGATCTGTGTCAGACAAGCTCACCTCCTTCCTGCAATAACAAGATCTAGGCTAGGCTCAGGGAAGTGAAGAAACTGACTGTGCAAAGTTTAAACGGCCATGAAACACATGACCTCTGACGAGCTCAGCATAGCAAAAACGACCTTTGCAGTTAGCGGCCAAGAAGCAGGGATGTAATTTTGCAGAAGGATCACAACAGAAGTAAAACTTTTTGCAGTCTATTTTCCTTTTGTAGTCAGGCAGATGCAGAGTAGAGTCCCGATTTTCCACTGTATTAGCTGAGCGACGTTAGGCAAGTTAGTTCCCCTCCCTAAGCTTTAGGTTTTACCTGTATACCTTATATAGCACTTTGCTCGCGAGAGGCTACGTGAGATAAGGCGCCACTTAACAGAGCGTCTAGTACAAGTAAACGCTGATTGGAAAATGTTATTACTGCTGTTGATAACGTTCCCTGATAGCCAGTAGCTTATAAGCATAAAAAAAAAGTCACCCCTTCAATCCCTTATGACCTAAAGGATTGGTGATTAGGTTGCCTGAGGCTTAGGTGATTAGGTTAAGGGTCCTCATTCTGTGCTCCGCGACCAGGTCAAAGACCCTTCCTCTTCCGTGCCGGAGACTAGAGGGTGGTCCTTGCGCCGGCCGAAGTAAGGGCTCACTCCTACCCGCTTCTCTTGACCACACCCACCTGTTCCCCGAGCCGGGGGCAGCACTCACGCCACCTGAGCAGCGACCCAGCACCTGGGCGCCTGCCTGCGTCAGCAGCCTCCAACCCGGCATGGAGTAGCTGGGAGGGCTCGGCTCGCGATACCTCCGGGCGCCCTGCCGCTCTACTTTCAGAGCGTCCCCACGCCACCGCCACGCGGTCGCTGGACTCCTTGGGGAACCGTCGCTCTGGCAGTCGACGGATGCCCTCTGCGACGGAAAGAGTCATCAACGTCACTTCTGGTCCGCTTTGCAATAAGTTCCGGGCACTGAAGTCGACACCCCGGAACTAGAGTTCCGCCTTCGCAGTAGTTTGATCCGAATTCTGATAGGTAGTATGGGTTGGGATCAACTGTCCTTTCCGGAGGTAGAAGCAAAAGGGATGTTGACAGTTTAAACTTTGGCAGAATAAGCATAGGCTTCCTGAGGAGGCCAGGGAAGGAAAATAATACCTAAATGTGTACCAATTGCGAGGCAACTCACTGTGCTAAACTGTGTTTGTTAATTTTACTTTGGTTAATCCTTAATACAGTCATAAAAAAGAAGCAGTTATTTTTACGTTATAAATGAAGGAACAGAGACTCAGAATTTAGTGCTGGTCCAAAACAACACACCTGATAGAGCAGAGTTGACACTGAAACAGGGTTGGCACGTTTTAACAATAGAATATGGTCAAAGTGGCAACGTGTGGCTTCCAGCACTGGGTTATAAAACTGTATTGCTGTATATTAGTTACTTTTGTGGAGAAAAGCAGGACTCATATTCTGCATATACAAACAACTCTGCAGAAAGGCCCATCTAAAGACAAACCAACTTGCCAGCCATGACAGAGCCATCTAGAACTTGAAGCCATCAGCCCCAGTCAACTCTTCAGATGACTACAATTCCTGAAAGTCCTTAAATTCAAATCACACTGCCAAGAAACTCATGGATTCCTGATGAGGTGTAACTGCCAGAGAAAATAAATGATCAGTGTTGTTTGAGTCACTAAGTTTTAGGGTGATTTGTAATGTAGTAATAGTGAGCTAATACACATCCTATACAAATAAACCCCACCCTGAATTCTAGATAAAGACTAATAGCCATGTATGTGACTCTTCTATCTACTACTCCAAAGGTCTATTTCATTATTTGTCAAATGGGCATTTGTAAGAATTTGGAAATATCAATAAGAACCTGAGTTTAGCTATTTCTACTCTCTCTTTTTATTGCTACCTGGCTAGCCTGGTTTACAAGGTCTAGGCAATGTATAATACCTGGTTATTACTTGGACTTCAGTTGACTTGAAGTGTTTGCTTTGCTTTCCCTTTCATTCTATCCATTGCTGTTGCAGTTACCTTACACTTTTTTTTTTTTTTTGAAACAGAGTCTCACTCTGTTGCTCTGGGTAAAGTGTTGTAGCATCATAGCTCACAGCAACCTCAAGCTGTTGGGCTCAAGCAATCCTCTTGCCTCAGTTTCCAGAGTACTTGGAACTACATGAATCCACCATAATGCCTGGCTAATTGTTCTATTTTTAATAGAGATGGGGGTCTCACTTTTGCTCAGGCTGGTTTCAAACTCCTAAGCTCAAGAAATCTGCCTGCCTCAGCTTCCCAGAGTGATAGGATTACATGTGTGAGTCCCAGAGTGGTAGGATTACACATGCCTATCCACACCTTAGACACTTCTTAATAACACTTTGGACCTTGGAGAAAAATCTACATCTCTTCATCTAGCTATGCTTCCTAGCTTCCTAATTACTTAAGAATCCACTGGCATTGATCAACATGTCTTGAGATATGTTACAAGCAAGAAGCTGAGAATAAAAACATTTCCATCCTGCTGCCAATAGCTGACATTTCTTATGCATATATGGTATGCATATAGTTATGTGTTCAGTATTGTGAAATCCTAGCAGCCAAAGACCACCAGGAGAACATCTGAACTAACACAAATTTAAGTTTAATTATCTTATTGTAGCAGGAGCTAGCACATGCCTGAGGAAATTTCTCTAGGAGAGCGTGGAGGGGCTTGTTATAAGATTTGGACTTATGTTGGGTAACTTTAAGGTGTCATCAGGGAAGTAAGGACTTGTTTTGGAATAAATACTGTCAAGAAGCAAGGTCAGATCAGCAACTGGACATCTCAGCTATCTTTGTTCTAGAGACTAGAAGAACAAAATGAGAGTGAGAATGATATCAATAAGAAAGACACAATCACTCAGATTTATTAGTCATTTTGTAGCAGTGGTGTGGCCTATGATATGGTCTATTAGAATAGTAGTCCCCAACCTTTTGGCACCAGGGACCAGTTTCATGGAAGGCAATTTCCCTATAGGCCAGGGGGAAGGGGATAGTTTGGAGATGATTTCAGCACATACATTTCAATCTCAGATCATCAGACATTAGATTCTCATAAGTATCAGGCAACCTAGATCCCTTGTGTGCGTAACTTATAGTGGGGTTTGTGCTCCTATGAGAATCTAATGCCACTGCTTATCTAACAGGAGGCAGAGCTCAGGCAGTGATGTGAGAGATAGGGAGCAGTTGAAGAATACAGATGAAGCCTTTTTGTTCCCTAATGCTTACCTCCTACTGTGTACGCCAGTTCCTAATAGATTGAGGCCTGGGGGTTTGGGACTGATGGGTTGGAAATATTGCATGGATATTCTGTGGTCTGATTACTAACAGGATTCATTTCTACTCTCTCAGTATATTTATTTTCTTAATCTTTATAACAACCCGTGTGATAATACTATAATTATCTAGACCAGGCATCCTCAAACTTTTTAAACAGGGGCCAATTCACTGTTCCTCAGACTGTTGGAGGGCCGGTTTATAGTTTTTTAAAAAAAAATCTATGAAAAAATTCCTATGCACACTGCACATATCTTATTTTGAAGCAAAAACCAAAACTGGAACAAATACAATTCACACCAATGCATGTGGTCCGTGGGCCATAGTTTGGGGACCCCTGATCTAGACCTTACAGTTGAGAAAATAGGCACAGAAAGATTTCATAACTTAAACAAGGTCATCCAGGTAGTAAATGATAGAGCAAAATGTAAATCTTGACAGTGTGACCATAGAGCTTGTGTTCTTAGATATTTTGTTTCTTTGCCTCTCTATGACAAATCTGTTACTACCCTTGCCTTGGAATTCCTCTAAGACTAGAAAGGAAAGTTGGTAAGTAAAATATATCACACACAGTGATCTATGAAGATTGAGGAGGCAGCCATAAAGTCCAGTCTTCTTTCCTAGTGCCAAATAGCTTCGGGTCCAGAATGGGGACTTTGACTCAATAAAACTCTCATCAGGTACCACTCCTGAACTGTAATCAACACATGCTCTTTCTTCTGTCATGAAACACGTGTCTCCTGATTGCCAGCCAAGGCTGGGAGGTGTCATCATATTTGATTTAGTCATGAATGCTGCTAATTGAAAAGTATGAAGCTTAATTCTCAAGAGTGCCTAGGGCACTCAGACATTGAACATAAGCTTCCCATTATTTCTGATGTCATTCTACAGAATCTTCCTAGACCCTGGGACCCTGATACCATTTTATCTTGAGAGGACTTTAATTGGAAAAGAGATAACCTACATGGTCCCTTTTCGGTGCAACAATTCTATAATTCTTACCCCACTAATCCCAACCAAAAGTTGATATAGTAAACCTTCTCTTTATTAAATAAAATAATAGTAATAACTTCACTTCTGAATTACTAAAGCCATGTGAAATATAAGAATATCATTAAAGAAAGAGTAGGTTTCAAGCCAAGGGTTCATTGGCAATAATCTTGTCTATGAGTTCCTACCATTAAATTCTAGTGTTAGTTCTTATAACATTTATGATGTGTCCTATATGATTGGATTAATGCAGAATAATAAAATTTTCACAATTGGATAACTTGCATTGTAGTATTCATTTATGCTGTCTCTTAGTTCATAATATGCTTGTGTTATACTTGAAATTAAAAATCTTTTCAGGCTCCGTGTCTATAGCTCAAGCGGCTAAGGCACAAGCCACATACACCAGAGCTGGCGGGTTCAAATCCAGCTCAGGCCTGCCAAACAGCAATGACAACTACAACCAAAAAATGGCTGGACGTTGTGGCAGGTGCCTGTAGTTCTAGCTACTTGGGAGGCTAAGGCAGGAGAATTGCTTAAGTCCAGGAGTAGGAGGTTGCTGTGAGCTGTGATGCCCCAGCATTCTACCCAGGGTGATGGCTTGAGGCTCTGTCTCAAAAAAATTTTTTTTTCAAAATGAGTTTAAATATTTCATTACTTTATCCTTGGCGTTCTTCCATTTTTCCAAAGTTGTGAGAATTTAGTATATTTTAAAATTAGTAGTGATGTTATGAAGGTGAGTTAAGTATCTGATGGGAGAATAAATAAAATGGAATTCTAGATAAAATGAAACATCCTTATGGAAATTTGAACTTTCATATTTTATTGTTGGCTAGAATAGAAAGTCTAAAGCTTGCATCACAAAATCCATCCAGATGCTCATTTAGTCAGACAGCGAATTCTGTATTGATGTCTTCCAGTAAGACCAAATCATAACCTGTAACTTCAATATGTTTTTAGAAACACACTTTTTTATTAGTGAATTCCTAAGTCAGCCTATAGACACTAGGGTTTCATGAGATGACTAGAATGAAAATATGTTTGGCTTGAGAAAGCTGATAAAAAAAAAAAAATGGAAAAGACCAGCAGTGTCGTCATGTGGGATATAGTTTTAAAGTTTCTCAGCATTTTGCTCCCCTCTGTTGTATTCAGTATAATTTTATAACTTACTGTAATTATGCTAATGTTCATTTCTTTAAAATTATTTGATTGCTGAGAAAAACTGTAAGCAACAGCCAATGGAGCATCACACATCAGGGTACAAAACGCTTTCAGCTAAGGATAGATCTAACTTTGAATATGAATGTAGCAGAGGCACAGTGCAAGAAGGCTATGTGGGAAGGAGGACATTGTTGCAGTCATTTTTAGAACCACAAACACCAATGTATGTCCATGTGAAAGAATGGAACTGCAACTAGGTCTTTGCAGGGATTGACCAATTACAGGCTACCATGACAGTTACCCTGTGAAAGTTTCAGATTATGTCTGGTTGACAAACAGGAAAAAATAAGGTTTATTTTGTATTTCATTTTGTCCCTCAGGGTAGCTTCTGTACAAATATCTTGTATCTCCTTCTTTCAGAAAAACAAAGGCCAGGCTTGAAGATTTGTATACGCTCAAGAAGATATGGGGACTTAATCACGATGCAGTGTGAAAAACACAGTCTTGGATAGAAGGGGAGACTTAACCATCAAACAGCAAGAGCTGCTGACCTTTAGCTGTGTTTCCACTGTGCCTGGGCCTCCCAGTGGCAAGGACTGGACAGCCGAGTCAGGTCCAAGAGGAGGAGTGTTCAAACTACAAAGGCTGTTCAGGGGTCATGTGGTGATAGTGGTTCCTCTGTTTGTGGTATTAGACTCCAACCAGGCCTAGCAGGATCGTCATGGCAACTCGCCCATCTGCACGGCTGAACTGAGACAGGATTCCCTTAGTAACCAAGGAGCCCAGGAGATGATGCTTAAAATAATCCTTTATGTCCAGGCAGAAATGCCTTTGCAGTTTTATTAATCAAGAAGCATCATGGGGCATGGTTTGCACTGTCACTTTATTTCAACGTGGAACAAAATGGCTTTTTAAAGCAGGAATTTCCAACCAAGGGACAAACGCCATTCTTGCTCCACAATGCACAAATCCCACTGAAGCCAATGGGCCCAAGTTTCTGAGAGAAGCTACCAGTCACTATTATAAAATTACCTTCAAATGGACCAGACAATCTCTGGCTGAAACCACAGGGCTTCGTTTAATCCTTTTTCTATTTCCTGTTTAATTCCCAGCCAATTTCTCAGAAAGGCACATAGTTATGATTGGCAAGACTTTAACACTTGGGCCATTTATCCTGACAGTTCCTTGCATTTGATGGCCCCCCTGCTCACAGCTCTCCAATTTGTCCTCATCTGCGGAGCCTGCCTTAGGTCTGCCCCTTCCATGAGGACTCATTCATGATTACTAGTGCTGGCTGTTAGTGCCTCTCCTCTGTTAGTGCCTATCATATAGATATTCATATATATTTATGTTCTTGCATGGTATCATCCTTTTTTACTATAAGTAGTGAAAAGTCCCCAAACTTGTCTTCTCAATAAAACTGTAAACTCTGTAAAGGCACAGTCCTATAATATATTTTCTTTTTTTTTTTTTTTTTTTTTTTGCCCGGGGCTGGTTTTGAACCCGCCACCTCCGGCATATGGGGCTGGCGCCCTACTCCTTTGAGCCATATTTTCTTAGCTCTTTTGGAAACCCCACATTTCTATAATAAGAGCTCCAAAAATACTTGAAAATCTTAGGGGTTGGTGGTGGTTGCACAAATTTGCACATACAATAAAACCCACTGAACAGTGCAAGTTGAAGGGGTAAGTTTTATGGCATGTGAATTTATACTTCAATAACAAGAAAATAAAAATATGTGGAACTGATATGAAATACTTAGGAGAGCAGTCAGAATCATTACACTAACAGGAGTACAGGAAACTCCAGAATCATGGCTTGGGTGAAAGGATCTTGAACTTGGTTTTACCAAATATCTACCAAAAGTAAAAGATCTGCCTTGCTCGCCAACATACTTCTTTTGTCTCCTCTGCAGTAACACTAGGAAAGGCAGAGGGTTCAATGTTGATATATAATAGCAAGGAACAATCTTTTTATAGAAATGAGCAGGTTTGGGGTCAGATCCTATTTCTGTCACTATTTTCTGGGTAAATCATTTAGTTTCTCTGAGCTTCTTCATCTTTAGAATATGACAAAAAAAAAATACCTCCTTCACAGGGCAACAGTGAAGATTAAACACAATGAGGCATATAAAGTGCTTATCTAGCATATTATTAGGAGTTAAAGAAATGTTGTTCACTATTATTGCTATAATATTCATATTCACTTTGTTAGATGGTATAATAATTTCAGAAAATTTCTATTCATCTGTTTCTTTCTCCATGGTATTTTTGCCCTGAGTAATTCTATCTTGTTGTAAGATTCTTGAGAAGATGGTAGGAGATCCCTTTGTGATACATTAGGCCTCTAGTGCCCATTATCTCCACCTTTGCTGACTTCTTTTACTATTATGGAAATAGAACACATACAAAGTAGTGTTTTCATTGTTTAAAAACGTCATCCTTATCCTTATCAACAACGACAGCAGAGAGCCAGGACTCCTTTCTGAAAAACACATAACATGCTCATCCAGCTCCTATATCTTCCTTCCATCTCTTCCAGGCTCCTAGGTAATCCCCAGCCCAGGAGTCTTACAGTGAATGATGGGTGTGAAGTTATGGACTTTGCCATATAAGAAAACAGAGTCCTTCCAGTGAGTTTATCGTGATAGGAGCAATACACGGAGAGCATGTATTTTCTGGCAAAGAAACTGCTTGTTATATTGTAACAGTAGTAGTACTAGTAATGAAAGCACTATAATGCATTTAGTTTTGAGCCACTTATATAGTATCTGGCATTTTGCTAATGTTTTACAAAATATTACACTTAATCCCCATGGTAATCTATGAGGAAAGTACTGCTGATGAGAGGTTAGGTAAATTGTCTAAGACCACATACCTAGTAAACATCCCTAGTAATGCTCTCTTCCTAGTACATCCTGCTTTAGAAACCAGGACTCCTAATTCCCATTCTTATTTTTTCAACTTCACATGATCTTCAGCCTTTGAGTTTACTGTTCTGGGACACTCAATGCAGAAGTTACTCATAAAATATTTCCTTGTTTAATTTATGGCCAACAAAAAAGGGGGAAATGACCTTTAAAATGCAATATCAGCTAGATTAAAAATGTCTAAATGTAAAATGTCATTATGAGTAGGCCACTCCTTCTGCAAAAGGAATCTTGGGACTGAGTAAGAGAAGAAAATAAAATACATCAGACATCAATTCATAGGGAAATTGACCTTGTCACTTAATCTGGACACCATTTCCCATGAGCACAGGGAAAATTCCAGCACTGGGCACTTGGTAGGACTCAAGCGGTCGGAAGGTGCTGGTCATGTTGGACACTGTCTGAGCCTATGAGGCCGAGTGACCTCTCCTGAGGAGGAAAGCAAAGCCAGCCTGGAGGATAAGAGGCCATTGTTTCTCAAGCTTTTCTCCAGTTTTCCCCCTGAAACTACGAGCAAATTTGGGAAACAATCACTATGTCCTTCCTGATTCCAAGACTAGGAGATTTGATTTTACTGTCTCCCTTGGTTCCTACAAATATGTGTGAATTGTCTTTTTCTAAATCCTGAAATAAATAACAGGCATCATATAATGGACACCTGATAAGGAGCAGACAATGGAGAATACTAGGGAGGGACACAGTGGGTTCCCAGAGGAGGAGAAGAGGACACTACAATGACCCATCCTTTGGCTCTTTCCCTGTGCTGACAAGTAGAAAGATTTTATCCAGGCTAGCGCGGATCATATGCCTCTCCTCTTTCTTTTCCAGCTCACACAGGGAAGTGAAATAGAGGTTGATGAATGGGCAACATGTTTGTTGTTGTTGTTGTTCAACAAATATCCAAGCATGTTCTATGCTCCAAATCTTATGTGTTATTTGCTACTTATGTGCTATCTGCTACCTGTGTGATAAATCCTAAGGGGGAAATAAAAAGTAAACCTGTTCTCTAAGGTTCTAGGGCAGACCACTTGTTATAAACTGTTAGTAGATAAGTAATATCAACATATTAATTTAGATACTTTTCATCCCTACAAGCTTTCAGGGACCAGAAAGGAAGTCATGGAGTGGGCTCCCTTTGTGCCTGATAGATAGAGGAGGAATAGCCATGTGGCACCATCTCTGTCTACCCCTGCCCACAGTTCCTTTTTTCACACGGCCACGCTATATTAGTTAGAAATCTTTGGTTGCAAGAAACAAGAGTTAAACTTCAAATAGGTTAAGCAAAAAGGAAATTTATATGCTTTTTTGGCTGAAAATTTCAGTGGTGGATCTACTTTTAGACAAGCCTGGATTCAGAGCCTAACTAACATCATCGGGACACCCTCTTATTCTTTCTTCCTTCTCATTTCTCAGTTCTACTTTCTTCAGCTTTGACCTCATTCCTATGAGGTGGGGGATGGGCTGCTGAATATCAGATTTATATCCTCACAGTGAGTGCAGCAACCCCAAAGGACTTTTCCTCTCCTGAGAGGTACAGTAAAAGTCTTGGGTTTGGATTACTTTGCCTAGCTCAGCTCATGTGTTTATCAGTGAGCCAGTCATTATGTTCAGAGCCAACAAATACTATAGATTTTTGCTTTTTATTTCATTCCTTCCTTCTTCCTCCTTTCCCTCCTCCCTCCCTCCCTGATTTCTTTCTTTTCTTTCTTGCCAAGCTATGTCTTCTAGGTGGCATGACTTGCCCACTTGTGCTATAAATGATGACTTATGGATGGCCTTCCTATATGCCATACATTCTGTAACACACTCTAAATATATTATCTCCTCATTGTAGTAACTGACACAGCAAGAAGACCCCTAAAGGCCCCTAACTGTTTCAGCCTGAGTCGCTGTCCATCTCAAACCCCCTTTTTGGTTTAATTCTGAGAACAGGTTTCTGACAAAGAAGTTCTCTGAATTCCCTGAATCTCTAGCAATGTTAGCTATGTCTAAACACAATGATGAGACACTTACCTCAACTCCCCTAGCCAGCTAAACAATGGTAAAAACTTACTCAAGCAGAGTTTCCCAGGCTACTGGGCTTTCCAAGTTGTCCCCATGGTTACTGAGTTACCCCCCTAAGCCAACTACCTGACTGTGACCCTGCCCTATAACCCACCATGTTTTGCTTTTGTACATGCTTGCTTTGCCACATCAACACAAAAAAGGGTATAAAAAGCTGCCTGCATTTCTCTTAGGGGCTGTTTGCCCTTGGGGCAGTGGTCTGTCTGTGCAGATGTAATAAATGACAACCTGATTTGGGCTGTTTGCCCTTTGGGGCAGCGGTCTGCCTGTGCAGGTGTAAATAAATCATTACCTGATTTGTACCCAAAGTGGGGGTCTGTGTTTTTTATGGGTGACCTCAGTTACAACATCATGTCCTCACAAGAACTCTAAGAGATAGGTAGTACTGTCTCTACTTTATAGGTAAGGAATCTGAGGATCAGAAAAGGTAGCTAAATTTACATTCTCTGGAGAACATGTTTCCGTCTGACATCAAAATTCTTGCTCATACTGCCTTCTTTGTTGGGTCAGATCTGCTTATTAAACCATCCTTGCTAGAATGAGTAATGTACTTCTTAGGATAGACTCAGATCTGAAGAATGACAGCTCAGGTAAACTAATTTGGATCCTGTGGATATTAAACAAAGAGACATAGGCCGAATGTGATGGTAATTTCTGAACTGTGACTATATTTAATGGTATTTTTAGTCATTTTCAATTCATTTGCTTCATATTAAACTCTAAATCAATTAGTTTAGATTATTAAATTATTTTTGTCAGTCTAATTTGGTTCCTGTGGGGGTATGTATTTTTAGTAACCCACACTCCAGTCCACCTGGGTTTGACATTTGGTGCTCTGATTGCTTTCCATAATGAAGGATTGTAATCCCAGCAGATCTCAGCATTGCCAAGGACTTACTTTTGGGTTGTTAATGAAGCAGGAGGTCCTTTTTAGCATTTTCTATGTTACTTGGGGAAAAAAATTATTTTACGTGCAAGAGGGAAAGAAAGAGCTTCCTTTTGAAATATACTAAACTTTTTAATCACCAGTAAAAGAAATTACTGTATTAGAAAATTTTCTGATAATTAGAAAGGGAGCAAAAATGGAGAAAATGTTTTTTGCTCATCTTAGAATGAGCCCTACCAAACCCAGCTGTGCTTTCAATATTACAAAAGTGAAAGCTAATACATATATGTGCATATATGTTCATATACACATAAAAGGTCACCGTATACTCTAAGAAACCTATTTTTTTAAGGTATTGGTACTACAATATATTTATTTATTTATTTTTGTATTAAATCATAGCTGTGTACATTAGTTCAATCAAGGGGTACAATGTGCTGGTTTCATATACAATCTGCGATGTTTTCATCAAACTGTTTAGCATACCTTTCATGGTATTTTCTTATTGAATGAAGACATTTGTATTCTGCATTTGGAAAGAGAAACCTATATTTTAAATCTTTTTTTCACCTCATAAACTCTTGGGCAAGTCTCGAGAAATTATTCTAGAGCTTGAAGCCATATGTATTTTTTGGGTAAAAGCATTTTTTTTTTTTGGTTCCATTAACAAGGTTGCAGTTTTAGAACCCTGCTATGTTCTCAGGAATCACAAGCACAGGAAAGGAATGGAGACCTAGTGATTTTCTGTGAATTCACACAATGGTTTTAAAATTAGACGTCACTGTAAATTTAATGAAATAGAAAATGCATACAAAAACCTCAGTGTTCTTAGGAAAGATTCATAATTATATTATCCATCTTAAAGACCCCAAAAGTCAGGGTCTACACACAGTTACAAATGCCAACATTTCTTTGTGATGTTCTGCATAGCTGAAAATGGCAGAACCTTTCAATTAACAATGTGAGGAATGCTGAGATGCATTTTGGCACCGTGGAGGAAAGGAGAATGGAATTGTGAGGATAAATGTATGTGACTGTCGGCAGATGTGAAATTTTTGTAAATGTTTAATGAAGTGCTTCTTTTGTCATGGGAGTTATTAAACTAATGATATATTTATAACCTATGACTTCTCAGTGCAAACATAGTATCCAGTTTTAAATTTATCTCTTTTGCATCAATACTTCCTTTGTTCACTCCAGGTTTTCAGGAAAGCTTTTTTAAACATGACTGTCTGTTCTTGGTTATACTTGTGGAATTAAGCAAGAAAGCTGTGTGTATGGAGGTGGCAGGGATGCTGGTGTGTGGGGAATGATTTAAAGAAAAATGTAGCCACCCTGAAACGTCTTAATGGAGAATAGGGTGGGAGGTGATTAGCAGAAGAACCTGGAGCCACATTCAGAGTGAGAGGACAGGCTGGATTTGGGAGAGGAACCAAGTGAGTGAGTGACTGGATTGCTTGCTAATCTAATAAAATGAAGTATTGCATATGTTTTTTAAAGTGAGATGAAATTCACATGAAACATCACGTATTGAGATAAAATTAGTCATTTTAAAGTTGGCAAGTGAGTGATATTTAATATATTGGAAGTGCTGCAAACCACCAACTTTATCTAATTCCAAAACATTTTTACCATCTTGTTGGGGTTTTTAAGGGTAGGCTGGGTACATTTTGGAGATATCTGGATTACACACTTGCATTTCCTAACCTTGGGAAGCTGGTCACATTCTCTTGCATTGTAAATTTGTTAGACTTAGTGTTTGCTTGGAAATCTTCGTGCTAAACTGAGAATTTTAGTGTAATACAAGTTAACGCACCAGAGTTTGACTTGTGCTTAGCAGCTGTGTTTCCTAAAAGACTGCCGTGGAGTTTTGCTACACAAGTGGCTCCCCTCCCACCAAAAGCACAACTCCTCTTAATGCTCCTTTATGCTCTAGTCACATAGTGAGGACCAATGATAGGGTCTGAGTACTAAGGTAAGTCAGCGTTCTGCTCTCTGGGAGAGACTGGGGTTCTGGGTAGAGAAAGAGGTTATGACAGAGGCATACACACGTGAACAGTGAACCCACAGAAGATACACTTGGGTAGGGAGGGGAGTTCAGGAGGGCTTCTGAGAGGAGATAACACCAGACCTGAGACTTCTAAGACAAGTAGACATTAACTGGGTGAAGGGCTCAGATGGGAAAACTTCAGCAAATGCAATATGAAGTCTGTAGTGTGGGGAGGAGTGGTTAGAGGTGTGAAGAAAAAGGGACAACACTCCTTCTGGATGGGAGCCTCTGTGGAAAGTTGGCTCTAGTCAGCCATCTTGCCTCTGCCCCCATTATTTTACTTTCAATGTTTAAGAATGTCTTCATGAGAAAGTCCTCAAATATTAACTGTTTTAAATGTTAAGACATATACAATATGTCTAACAATATTTCAAAGTCTTAGAATTCAAGGACATTTCTAGATGTGAGATCTTCCAGGAGCAGAGACTGTGTATTTTTCTTTTGATATCTTTCACCCCAACCCCTGTGCCCCACAAATGCCCACTCCTGACCACAGTGTAGGATTAGAACTTAGCAAGTACTTGGTAGACTGAAAAAGGAAAGTATTTAAATGGATTTAGAATAAGATCCTGGGAAGAGGTTTGGAATCCTCAGGTATTTTTGACACCACTCCTTGACCTCATCTATATTCTTCTTCTGTCTCCATAGGAAGCCTTTTTGTAGTTCTTGAACAACACAGTTTTATTTTAAGAATCACCTGCCAATGTCCTGCATTTCTTCTGTGGTTGGCAGAATGGCTCTTCACATACATAATCCCTAGAATACAAAGGGATAATCATGCTCTATTACATGACACAAAAGATTTGGAAGACGTAAGGTTGCAGATCTTAGGATAACACATTTTGGATTGCCTAGATGGTCCAGTCTAATCCTAAGTGCTCTCAAAAGCAGGGAACATTCTTGGATAGAGTCAGAGAGAAGCAAAAGTCAGAAAGATTAGATGTTTGAGAACTTGACTCACCAGTGCTGAAGGAGCCATGTAGAAAACACAAGAAGGAATATGGGAAGCCTCTACTCTGAGAGGCTATCCCACCTACACACCTGCAAGCTGACAGCTAGCAAGAAAACAGGTACTTGAGTTCTCACAACTGCAACTTGGGTGCAGAGTCTTTCCAGAGCACCCAGTAAGGAATTCTGCCCTGGTGACACCATTGTTTCCACCTTATGAGGCCTCAAACGGAGGACCCCGCTGAGTCTTCTTTGATTTTTTACGTATAAAAACTAAGAGATGGTAAATGTTTGTAGTTTAAAGCACTGAGTTTGTGGTAATGTGTTATGCAGAAATAGTAAACTAATACACCTTTTGTCAAATAGTCTAGAAAAAGTAATTCTAAAAGCAGGGCCCCTGGAGGTCCCTGAGACCCTGTCAAGGAGTCTCTGAAGTAAAAATTATTTTCATATCAGGACTAAGACATTATTTGCCTCTTCTACTGTACTGACATTGGCACCTGTGCAAAAGCAATGGTGGGTAAAACTGTTGGAGCCTTAGCTCCCATCAAGGAAGTGGTACCATACTGTACCAGTGTTCACTGTATTATCCACATGTTTTCACTTGACAATGTTCCTGATGCAGCAGAAAAATTATTAATTGCATTACATCTTGACAAGTTGAGTCTGTTTCTTTCTTAAATGCTGGGTGACAAATTACAAAGCACCCACAGAGTGCTTTTGCTGCATTTTAACCTAAAGTGGTTGCCTCAAGGAAAAATCGTGTGTGTCATTATGAGCTGATCTAGCTGCTTTTATCCCACAGAAAATTCATTTTTACTTGAAAAAAAGACTGACAGATGAACCAGAGTTATTCAGACTTGGGAGATATTTTCTTAAAAATAAATGAAGTCCCATCAATTACCCTCTTCATCTTGAGCTGTAGTTGAGTTATAAAACTACTACATTGTACCCCATAAATGCATTAATGTACACAGCTATGATTTAGTAAAAAAAAAAAAAAATGAATGAAGTGAGCCTGTCACTTGAAGAAAAACAACTGATAGATAGTATGTGTTACCACTGATAACATTTGCACTCTCTAGCAAAGAATAGAATTTTGGGTAACCCAAATCTGCCATCATCATTTGATAGATTCTTAATACTTCCAGACTGTCTGACAAGATCAATAGTGATACTGTATAGCAATAAAACATAATATTTGATGTTATGTGCAATAAACTGTGCATTTGAAACATCTGAAAAATTGAGTGGATTGATATTTTCCAAATGAACAATGATGATGTTAAAAAATTGTGCATGTGAAAAAGAATCATTAAAAATGTCAGGAAAGTTTTATTAATATGATTTCCTATTCCACATTGCAACTAACATTTAAAAAACTACCACTTGTTGAGTCTGGGTATAATAAAAAGAATAACATGCACAATTACCTGAAAAAAAAAAAACTGAAAGAAACCTTCTCCTTTCCAACTACATATCCATGTGAGGCCAGATTTTCAACATTGTACTTACCTGAAACATTTCATAAGATGTTGAATGAAAAAGCATGAGAATCCCACTGTTTTTTATTAAGCAAGATGTTAACTATGTGTAAAATGATAAAACAATGCTGTTCTTCTGACTATTTTTTGGTTTTGAAGATAAGAGTTTTTATGAAAATATTATCTTTATGTTAACACGTAATGGTTCTATTATTATTTAAATAAATTAATGAACATAGTACATTTCAAGTCTCAATTTCTAATGCAACAAGTGTCAGTAGACATAAACCACAGAAACAAAATCTCTTTAGGCTCCTCAAGAAGTTTAAAGAGTGTGTATTATCTGTTGAGGCACAGAGGAGGGCAGCTGTACATGGATATAATTCAGTGGTTCCAAATTTGCACTCCAGAACCAACTTAAGCCCAGAGGTACTTTTCATTTGATTTGTGCAGTTTGATCCTTATAGTGTTTAAAACAATTACTGAGTTTTGAATGGGTTTTCAATATTTACTGGTTGGCAAGTTTTATGTAAAACATCAGGTTTTTCAATTCTCTTGGAAAACTAGATGGATTGATATCACTGGTTCCATATTCTGGAGCTTCTTAGCAGCTGCCTTCTCTGAGCATAACCTTTCCAATTTCCCTCCATCCACTCTTTTCTATTTTTGACACAGGGTATCACTCTATTGGCTGGAGTGCAATGGCATGATCACAACTCACTGCAACCTTGAATTCTTGAGCTCAAGGGATCCTCCTACCTCAGTCTCCCAAGTAGCTGGAACTGTAGGTGCCAGTGCACCTGGTTAATGTTTTATTTTTGTAGAGATGTGGAGTCACTATGTTGTCCAGGCTGATCTCAAACTCCTAGACTCAAGTTAACTTCCTGCATTGGCCTCTTAAAGTGCTGGGATTACAGGCATGACATATTGAACATGGCCTAACTCTACTCTTTATGTCCCTCTGTTTAAACACACCCTCCCTTTAAGGTAAACAAACAAACAAACAAACAAAAAAACAAAAATAAACAAAAAACCCCCCTATCCTTCCTCCTTCCTCATTTATTTACAAGGCTAGCTCAGCTCCTAGAAGCATCTGTATTTGTAATATCCTATCTAAATCATCTATCTCTTTGGTGGCAAGAAGTTGAAAAGATCTAGTGGTAGACTGGGACTCTTCTACTGTGCCCAGGGGATGTTGTATATCACCAGATAAAAAGAATCCACAATGAAGAAGCTGTGATCATCCGATGAGATAAATACTTCTGAATTTGGGGCACAGGTCTTTTTAAAAATTTCTTTCAAATTTCCTAATAATCTGCTGCATTGTATGGTAATTGAATGACTATAGTGCAAAGGGGTTATAGATGAAAATGAGGATTACACAATGAGTTCAGTTTTCGGGGCTAGAGTGTGTACATTTATAGCCTGGCTCAGACTTTGATAGCTGTGTGATTTTGGCAAATTCCCTAACCTCCCTGTGTCTCATTTCCTCATCCGGAAAGTGAGACTAATAATAATTCTTACTTTCATGTGATGGCGTGTGATGCCTCTTTTAAGAGGGCAGGGACCAGCCAGGGTGAGTACTCTCTCGTCTTGTTAAAGGAAGAGGTGTGATTAGGTAAGATAGTACATGATATTATGCATTTGGAACAGTACCTGGCACACAGTAATCCCTTTTTATAAACCAAATATTTTTGTCTCTCCAAAATTCATATGTTAAACTCCTAGCCCCCAATATGATGGTAATAGGAGGTAGGGACATTTGATGATAATTAGGTTTAGATGAGGTCATGAGAATGGGTCTTCATTATGGGATTAGTGTTGCCACTTGGGATGGAACTGCACACTGGGAGTTCCCAAAGCAGACACTTTACCTGGTTGCCAGTGATCTGGCAGATGAAGGGAGGGAAGGGTGATCAATTCACACACACAGTTTCTTTCTAGTGACCTGGGGAGACAACACTGCAATAGGTGCTGCCTGGAGCTGAATTCTCAAGGTCTTTTATTGGGGTTTAGGGGAGCATGCGTATACAAAGTAAAAAAATGAGAAGTATCAGTCTCATGTTTCAATTAAAAAGGCAGTCTTTTGGTCAAGAAAGAGAGCTCTCAAGGTGAAGGACAATGGATCACTAAACTACAGATCAAAGGACACTATATTAGAGTTTTAATGAGGAAAAATTACAGCTCAAAGGTTAGATAGCTACTGCTTGAGGGTAATTGTCAGTTGCTTTTTAGCTTTATTTATATCCTATCTCTAAGCTGATGATTTCCATTTAGACATTTCCTAGACTAGCTTCTCAGCTACTCTGCTGGACATGCTAACCCCCTTCCCCCACCTTGCCACCATAGGCTTGCAGAGCAGCTGAGGTGCTGAGGCCCAGGACCTTTCCCACTTGAGTCCTCTGAAATGCCAGCCTACACTAGCTTATAGCCACAAATTGGTGCCCTTCTATTAAGAGATTAGAAAGTTTGCACTCTCTCTCTCTACTATGTGAGGACACAAGAAGAAGACAGCTGTCTGCAAGCCAGGGAGAGAGCCTTCACCAGGAAACAATTTGCCTAGTACCTTGATTTTGTACTTAACAGACCTTAGAACTGTGAGAAATAAATTTCTGTTGCTTAAGCCCCCCAGTTTATGGTATTTTGTTATAGCAACATGAACTAAGACGCCCTTTAATAATTGTGACATATTATTTTTATTATTCATTTTAGCTGAACGTGAATCTTGCTATGAAAAGGAAAGCAAACTATTCTTTAGGGAAAACTGAACTCTGTCTACCTCACCCCATCTCACAGAACCCAGGGATCCTGACATGAGTATAGAGATTCCAGAAGATACTTGAGAATGACATGATGCATCATTTGGATTGATAGTCACAAATGCTTCCTATTAAATCTACAATGGATTAAATATTGACCATTAGGGCTTGGCGCCTGTGGCTCAACGGGCTAAGGCGCCAGCCACGTACACCTGAGCTGACAAGTTTGAATCCAGCCCAGGCCCGCCCAACAACAATGACAGCTGCAACTGAAAAAGGCATTGTGGCAGGCCCCTGTAGTCCCAGCTACTTGGGAGGCAGAGGCAAGGGACTCGCTTGAGCCCAGGAATTGGAGGTTGCTGTGAACTGTGATGCCACAGCACTCTATCCAGGGTGACAGCTTGAGGCTCTGTCTCAAATAAATAAATAAATAAATAAATGTTGAGTATTAGGCACATTAACAAGTCTATTCACATTATCATTTATTCCATTAGTCACCTCTATATTCATCAAACATCCACTGAGTTCTTCCTAGGTTCTAGAGTTCTTGTCCTATTTTGGGGTTAGAACCAACCACCAGATATTTCTATAATATGGTACCTAAATAGTTTAATTCTTTGTCTGTTAGAAGCAATGATCCATATGTTTCTATGCACGAGCTATTCCTAATCTGAGGCTACATTACCTATGTGAAATAAATTACTGTGAGAAAATTGCCTTGAAAGAGAAACAAGACCACAACTACAAAAAATGCTGTAAGTAACCAATTTATTCATAAAACAATACAGTTTAAGTATTTATTGTTTTTTTCAGTCATACATTTTTGCCATCATTCCCAAAATGTTGTGCATTTGGTTGACATGTATTTGCAAGATTAGGATCTGTAATTATAACTCTGGAAATAATACAAGGCATTTGATTTGTTAGTTAATACTGCTTCCCCCAACAAACAGATAACAAACAGATTTATTTTTCATTGTGATTTAATTCCCTACTTAGTGTCTTTCATGCTTACAAGCACTTGTCTATTTCTCTGTGAGATCATACAAGTGAAACAGTCATTCTTTTGGTTAAAGACTGGCCAGTTTATATGTGTTCTCAAACAAAATTCCTCCACCTAAAGCAAGGATTCCAGGCATTTCTGCTTATAGAGTTGGTTCTCAAGAGCAATTACAAAAAGGCAAAAAGAAGCCCCACACTAAGCTCAGAGGTCAACTTGGTGGACCAGCTATCTCGGGAGCCATACTGCATGGCCATTTGCTGTGGACAGGTTTCCATTGTCATGGTCCCAATGAAGATTCTTTGAGGTTATTCTTTGGGGGTGACAAAAGATGGAACCAACCATGTGATCTGTGATGCCACCTTTAAGAGGACAGGGGTGAACAATCCCTTGTCTTGTTTAAGCAAGAGGTGTGATTATAAAGCAGTGAGACTGATTTGGGGTGTGAAGCTTCTGGAATCAGTCTCATTACTTTCTACTCTCACCTCTGAGACAGGCGGGACCTTTATGCTACTGGCAGGGAAGAGATGCCATTCTCAAGCAGAGTAGGAGCTGCCCTGTTTCAGATGGTCTGTATTATGAAATTCTAAAGTTAGAACCTCCCTACTCTTAGTGCAGTATAAAGCCTGCATTAGCATCACCTGGGACCTCATTAGAGATATAAAATCTTGGGCCCCATATAGACCTATCATATCAAAATCTGAATTTTAATAAGACTTTCAGGTGATTTTTGTGCACAGTAAAGTCTAAGAGGTGCTGGGTTATATGCCCCAGACCTATTTCAAAAAGACTACCTCTAGGTGGGATAAACCTCTTCTTTAGTAAAGAGACCAGTCTTAGCAGGGAGGAATTATAGATAATAACTGCAAAAACAGTGCATTTTTTTTTTATTTTAAACATGCAAAATACAGTCCATGCATCTGCCATTTTGAAAAGTCTCTCTTCCTGTAGCAGATAAAACCAAATATGTTTTGGCTATCAACGTTCAATAAATGTTTCAAAATGCTTTACAGTGTAAAGATAATAAGAAATTTAGCAAAATTTCAACAAACCTGTATAAAAAACAGATACAGATACCATTTTATTTCAAGGCGACATGCTGTAATGTAAAGAGTAAGTTGTTATTATTTGCATCTCTTTGTAAAAAGTCTTTTAACAATACAAGGGCTTAACAGATCCAGGCCCTGGGGCTACACATGCAAAAAAAATTGTCAGTTAGTTAAAAATCACCAAAACGTGCTAATTTTAAATGTGTATTTTTTTTAAAGTATGGGAGTAGTAGAAGTATTAAATATTAGCAGGAATAGTATTTCAGAACTTCATAAAAGTGTGTGGAGTTCATGGAGCTAGTGTCCTGGAAGACTCATACATTTCTGATGAACATTTTGGTTTAATCCCTTTGCCATTGTAATAGTCCACGACTTGGTTTGGGACTTCAGCCAACACACTCTTTGCCAGGGCAGCTGGAGATGCCTGCAGGAAAGAAGAAATCACCATGACTCTGGCTCCCAATCAAAGGAATCTGATCCAAATTCTGCCTCAAGGATTTGAGATCTCTGAGAAGCTAAGTCTCATTCATTATTTGTTGAGGGTCTACTTCAAGCAGGAGTTGTCACATTGGTGGAAAATGGACCTTTAATTTTATCTGTACATTATTTATGCCTATCTCAATATGTAAAACTGTTCACATCTAAAGATAAGTAAAAGTTGATGACAGAATGGGTTGTCCTGCAGTTTTGTTCTAATTTGCATATAGTTTTAGACACTTATTTATGTTCCAGGCACTAAGCTAGGTTTTATGGGTCTAGGGTTCTTTCCATCAAGAAGGTTGTAATTAGGTGAGGGGAGCCCTGCACGGCCAATATTAACCTACTATGAGGTATAACCTGGTACATGCTACAGACTAGGAACTTCACATCACATGGATGCTTATTAGCAATGTAGACTCTTCGACACAACCAGAGCTACTGAATCAGAATCTGCATTTTAACATGATGCCCTGATGATTCTTACACATATTAAAATTTGAGAAGTACTGATCTAGAGAATCATGAACACTGTGACCAGAGTATAGGAAACAAATTTATCATGGAGGCTTCCAAGAGAAGGTGGCATTTAAACTGATACATATTTAAAATGTATAAGAGGTGGCATCTAAGCCAGGCATATTTTAAAAACAGAGAAGGGTGGCGCCTGTGACTCAGTGAGTAGGGCGCCAGATCCACATATCAAGGGTGGCAGGTTCGAACCCGGCCCCGGGGAAATGGCAACAACAACAACAAAATAGCTGGGTGCCTATAGTCCCAGCTACTAGGGAGGCTGAGGGAAGAGAATTGCCTAAGCCCAGGAGCTGGAGTTTTCTGTGAGCTGTGATGCCACCTACCAAGGGTGACAAAGTGAGACTCTGTCTCTAAAAATAAATAAATAAATAAATACATGAAAAAAAAAAAAAAACAAAAAAACCATAGACAAGGGGTTGGGGAAATGGCATTTGATCCTTCTAGGGGCAATGAATCATCTGATGAGTCTGAAGGAAGTGTGTATGTTGAGTGTGTGTGGGGGGGCTTGTGCACTGGGGATGCAGGTTTGGTTGGGCATTCAGTTGGAAAATGAATTTGAGGCCAGGTGATGGAGGGTCTTGAATATGACTTAATTAATTTAGCCTCTAGTCTACTAGCATTATGGATATGTTGCATTATTGGAGGCAGAGGCACAGGACCATGTGCTCTATGGTGATGACTCTACAGTCGAGAAAGGTTGAGGTTGATCTCATGCCAGCTGGATTTGACACCTGGCTCTAGCATTTAGTACTAACTGTACAAGTCCTGGGCAAGTAACTTCAACTTCTTGAACCTCATCATTGGGTATTATTGAAGAGTTTGAAAACTTGAGGACCAGTGATTAGTTACAAGCTAAGATTTCTAAGGAAAGAGGGCTAGACTCAATGCCAGGTGACCTGGTTTCTAGTTCTTCCTTTTCTATGTAGCTTGCCACTCAACTATTCAATTTTTCTAAGTCCTAATGTTCTCCAAGGTGAAATAGAAAAGAATAAGAATTCTTTCTATCTCAAAGATCTACAAAATGATACGTATATCTTTAAACAACTTGAAACATTGTTTTTCAGATTTCAGAGTTTTTCTAAAGTGATCCCTCACATTTTAAAGAGCCCTTCTATTTTATATATTTATTTTATTTATTTATTTTTTCGAGAAAGAGTCTCAAGCTGTCGCAGCAACCTCCAACTCTTAGGATCAAGAGATCCTCTTGCCTCAATTTTTTTTTTTTCTATTTTAGTAGAGATGGGTCTTGCTTTCACTCAGTCTGGTCTCAAACTCATGAGTTCAAGCAATCCACCTGCCTTGGCCTCCCAGAGTGCTAGGATTACAGGTGTGAGCCACCACACCCAGCCTAATTTATTTATTTTAATTAATTAATTAATTTTTAAAATTTTAGATTAATATGAGAGTACAAATGTTTAGGTTACACTGTTTTCATTTCTAAAGTAAAGTTCAAGTTGTAGCTGACCCCTTCACCCAGGAGGCATGCTGACACCCTCACATTGTGTACATTAGGTGAGATCCTGCCAAATGCTCTCATCCCTTTTATTTTTATAAATAACTGCCCAGGGTTGTGTGTCAGACCATGGTCCATGTGTACACTGGGGTAGATACAAAAATCATTTTCACCCCTGTCTGCCTGGTCATTTCTCATATAAAGTTTAGAAAATCAAATACTTGATTTCCCAGCCCCCCCTTGCATATAAGGATGCATGTGAGCCAATTTAATCCTTTGAAATACAAGTGGAAGTTTTCTGGGGGATGGTGTTCAGAAAGCTTTTATTTCCTGGTTACAGGGACAGGTATAATTGGCTCTGTTTTCCTTTCCCCTTTCTTTCTTTCTTGAACTAAATACTGAAGTTATGGCAGTCATTTTATCATTACATAGGAATAGTCAGGGAATCACATAGAGCTGGCCCTGACACTATTGAATTACAGATGCAGCAACCACCAGCCTCTAACTTCTAGCTGCATAAGAAAAATACCTTCCTATTTGAATCATCCAGGTGTTCTCAACCTTGGAACTATTAGCATTTGAGGCTGGATAATTTTTTGTGTGGGGGACTGTTCTATGCATTGTGGGATGTTTATTAGCAGCATCCTTGGCTCTACCCATTAGATGCAAGCATGTGCCACATTTGTCATCAACAAAAGTGTCTCTAGGGATTGCCAAATGTCTCCTGGGGAAAAATGTCACCCCCAATTAAGAATCACTCATGTAATCCATTATAAGATGGATCTATTGTTATATGAAGCCAAAAATATTTCTAAACAGGGCTGCCAACTAGAACTTTCTGTAAATGATGAAGATATTCTATATTGTGCTAATGTGGAAGTCACTAGCCACATGCAACTGCTGAGCCTCTGAAATGAGGCTAGTGTGACACAGGAAGTGAGTTTTAAATGTTATCTTATTTTAATAAATTTAATTTAAATAGCCACATGTAGCTAGTGGCTACCATATTGGATAGCACAATTCCTAAGTGATTCTCCCTTTTCTTTGCATATCTGTGCTGTTGGAAAGCAATTAAGGCTTTAAGGTCATTAATTGTCTGGGAAAAGGCAAAAAAATGTAAGAGCAGCTAGTATTAACAGTAACAAAAACTGCATTTATTAACCATCTAGTGGAATAGGCAGTGCACTAAATTTTATATATGTATAGATTCCACTTTAATGTTCCAGTGCATGTATCATTTGCCTCATTGGCATGGAGAAGTTAAATAAACTGCCCAGAGACACATTTAATGCCTGCTATGGTTTAAATGTATTCCCTAAATTCATGTGCTGGAAACTGAATCCCCAAAGTGACAGCATTGAGAGGTAGGCCCTAATAAGAGGTCATTATCAGGGACTGGGTTAGTTATCATGAGAGCAGGAAAAGGGAGTATGCTCCTCATGTTTTCTCTCTCTCTCTTTGCTGCATGTTCACTTCTATCTCCTGCCCTTCCTCCATGGGATCCCTCATCATGGAATGACCCTCTACAGAGGCTGGTGTCATGCTCTTGAAGTTTCCAGTCTTCAGAACCATGAGCCAAATAAACTTACATTCTTTGTAAATTGCCCCATGTGTGTTATTCTGTTATAGCAGCAGAAAATGGACTAAGGCAGAGCCTGTGCCTTGCATACTTTAAAGCTCTGAATTAACATGCAGGGTGGATAAAGAGACATAGTTTATGGGTTAATGGCTTACATAAAATGATATATCCACCTTCCCTTTTATTTATGAACTATTGAATTCAGAGTAAATTAGTTTGGATAATGAAATGATTTTCAAAGTCTAATTCAAAACCCACCTTGAAGTAAGGTGGGTGGATATGCTCTTGGGATTCTGCCTTGGTCACTGGCAGAGCAGTGGGAGACTCAGTGTGACACAGAGGTTGAGAGGCACTGACCTCCTTCCCCTGCTTAGGGCACTCCCCTTGTTGCTAATGTCCCTCAACTCCCTGCTCACCAAGCTCAGTCCTTCTTCAATCCTTTCCCCATGGCTACTTCTCTCTGCTCTAAAGTACTATAGTAACATTTCAGCTCTTCTCAACTATCCATAGGTTGCTTAGTACAGGATTTTTCTGTTGATACCTTTGACCTAATTATGTAATTCTCCCACTGGAGAATTACATAATTAGAGCCTGAGATCCATGGCTTTATCATTTCATTGTGGTCCTAGTGTCTAGCATGTACCTTGCACAGAACAGGCACTCCATGTGTAATTAGGAAGATGAAGAGGCTTGGGGATAGAGGTTAGAATCTTCCACAGTTCAGTGGCACTGTATCAGTACACATATGTATGGGGTGGGGGGCAGGGAGAGGGTGATTTAGGAAAGTTCATGAATCTCTTAGGGAGTGAACTTTTTGATCAGTCTTCACTTGGGCAAAGTTATGGGTGAGGGTGAATGGTGTGGCTACCTCTTTTGCCTGGCTGACAAAATAGAGCAGGACAAAAACATCTGGAAGAACACCCTTCCCCTCTAACTTGGACATTGTGGGAGGTATGTAGCTTTACTGATGAACATAACTGCAGCAAATATAGCCTGCTTATAAAGAATAATACTTCTTTTTAACTTTATACCTTGTTGTCCATACACAGATGAATTGAGGCCTTGGGGAGATTCTTTTATTTTTTATTTTTTAATTTTATTTATTTGTTTTTTTTTTTGAGACAAAGTCTAAAGCTGTTGCCCTGGGGAGAAGACTGTGGCATCACAGCTCACAGCAAACTCGAACTCTTGGGTTTAAGTGATTCTCTTGCCTCAGCCTCCCAAGTAGCTGGGACTACAAGTGCCCGCCACAATGCCCAGCTATTTTTTTTTTGTGGCAGTTGTCATTGTTGTTTTAGCTGGCCTTGGCTGAGTTCGAACATCTAGCCTCAGTGTATGTGGCTGGCACCCTACCCACTGAGCTACAGGTGCCACCAGATTCTTTTATTTAATGAATGCTTTTATTTGAAAATCTTCTCCTTAGGAAAATTGAAGATGGGATATGCCAACACAATTAATCCTTATCTGCATGTATTCCCCTGATAGCTTGTTGGGGAAATGGGCTGCTGTTGCTCCTATTACTTGGAAACTCTCTCTGTACTCTACTCTGTATCCTGGGGCTGATTTTCCGTTCCTTTAATGATTTTAGTTACACTGCAGCCCTCCTTAAAAGTAGAACGGTAATTGTGTGACTATACAGTTATGAGTAATGCCTCATCACTCAAGATATCCTACAACAGTGGTTCTCAACCTTCCTAATGCCGTAATATATTTTCATTATTTCATTGTCCTTTCATGACAAAGGCGTCATGACCCACAGGTTGAGAACGGCTGCCCTATAATATACAGTTACTTCCCTAAGGTCTGGGCAGGTCATAAACTCTAGGGTTTAGCTGAGTCTGCTGTGCTGGTGATTTATCTTCCAAAGAAGGCATAAGATCAAACAGCAATTTCTGAGAGCACCTGCTAAAGGCTCTGACACTGGCACTAATACCAGGGCTACAGGAAGATAAGTATAGGGGTAGGAGGATATGTCTTGTTTGTTATGATGCCCCATTCACCTTTCCACCCCCTATAATTACTTTGCACAGGATAGCTGGGGTCCCAGTGTGAGCCCAACTTGGGATTCAGATGTATTTGCATATATCTAATAAGCTGTTTGTGAAGAACATTGGGATTCATTTCACGGAGAGTTTCTGACTAGTTTTATAAAGTAAGCATCAGGAATCAGGAGGGAAGTTTGGCATGGATAGAATGGCATGCCACCTGTCCCTTTCTCTCCTTGGTCTAAAGAGTTGACTTGAGCCCCATGAAGGGAGGTGGGCAGTGGAAACGTCTAGTAGGGATCCTTGAGATGTGGGGATACAGACTTCTCTGTTTTAATGGCTCAATGACAGAGGGCACTCTGCAGCATAGAAAGGAGAGGGTTCTCTTCTTTTCTAAAGACTGCAGAGCAGCTCAGGATGCTGAAGATTCTGGAGATTTCCTTCTGTCAGGGCGGCTCAAGTTTATTCACCAGCCCCTGGAAGCAGCATTGTTGGCCCCAATGGCAGAGCAGAGGGCAAAGCCTCAGTGGGTTACTCCTCAGCAGGGGCTGTAGAAATTCTCTGCTCTTGAGCAGCTTTCATTAGGGGTGCAAAACAAAAAAACACAGAAGACTGTCTATGAATACAATGTTACCCCCAAAGACTCCCAGACACAGCTGGGGGGCTCCGAAGGTCTTCAGGGCCATCATTAGCCTTGAGGAAGCCTTTCATGAATTACAGAAGGTGTCCTTGTGGGTGACTGTAGCTGCACAACAGGTATAGGGTTTGGTGGAAATTTTAAAGGTGTTTTTTCTTCCAGGGCTTTACTAATTATCCCAAATTTGGAAATATGGAAAGATTATTCCTGAGTACCATTTCTATGTCATGCTAGAAAATTGTCTAATGGGCCTATTTCAAGGCCACCAATGAATGCAATGCTGATTGACTTACTATTTCTTTTTGGTAAAAACCCAAGACTATAAAGGTCATTTATAGAAAACTGATAGGAGGCAAATGATTTCTGTTCAGTAGCAAAGGTAATTCAAATATTATGAATTTTTCTTTTTTAACCTGTTGATCACTAAAGAGTTTTGAATCTATCTTAGATATCTTATTCTAGCACTTCTTCACTGACCATTTTTAACTGTCTCCTATACGCTTTTGAGTTAGCTTTGTCATCTTGCTCATGAAGGAGTCAAATCTTTGATGCTGCTGTATTTACAGAGAATTATTATAGATTTCTATCATTTTGAAAATACGCTTTTCTTCTGCTAGGGTATGTGGTTTGATAAGTGGAACCAAGGGTGAATTTCAGCTTCTCCTTGCTACTTTGGCCAGGCACACTTGGGCAGGGAACAAGATGCCCAACTGTGAGTGGCACTAAATTATATGGATGACAGCAAGCATCCATAAAATGTATATAGCAAAATTTTGGCATGCCTCCTCATCTATAACTCCATTTATACTTCATTCTCCAAAGACTCAAGTTCTACATGTCCTTGCTACGAGAGAGGGCCTGGCCCAGGATGGAGGTGGTGTTGCTTTAAGAATGGAAGATCACTACAAAGACCGGTGGACAAATGAGAGAGGTGAGCATGCTTTGGTTCTGCTCTCCCACTGGAAGTGCCCCTGAGATGTAAATGCATACGTGTTTGAAGTTCCTGAAGGGCACAAACTGCACGATGTCTCGAAGGACAGGCTCTCCTTTGGGTGACCTCAGAATCCCGTCATCACCATCCAGCATCTGCATGTCGCTGAAGTCAGCGTTCCCCACTCCCACGATGATGACCGACATGGGGAGGTGGGAAGCATGGACAATGGCCTCCCGGGTGTCCGCCATGTCTGTGATGACACCATCTGTCAGGATCAGCAGGATGAAATATTGCTGCCATCAGAGGCCATCAGAGGTGATGACAGGAGACATAGAGGTGGGAGAGACAAGAACAATATGATACCAGTTAGCACCTGGGTGGCTTGACCATATATTGACCAAAGCAGTGGTGATGACAGACATTTTTTTGAGTGCCTGTGCTGATAGCTCTAAAAGCTTAGGGTTATGCTGAATGGCGCTTAAAGGTAGGCACAGTAATGACAGCTTAATTATAATAATCACCCTACTGACAGTTGGCAAGTGCAGTGTGTAGAAGCAGCAGCAGGGGGATAGCAAGGAGGACTGGCTGTCCAGCCTCATGCTGCGAAACCCTGGAAAAGCGTCTGCACTCCTCTGGGCCCCAGTTTCCTAATTTCCTAAACGAGGGGTAGAGCTAGATCATTTATTATGATCCCCTTCAGCTTAAAGATATTTCAAAGTCTGAAGCTGTGCTGTCCAATACAATGGCCACTAGCTCCAGGAGACTATTGAGGTCTTAAAGGTGTAGAAAACAAGTGAGGAAACAAATTTTTAATTTTAGTTAATTTTAATTAACTTAACTTTAAAAATGGATACCCAATTCAGTTATTGGAAACCTTTTAAGCAGGTCTGGAACAACATATGTATGTGAATATACTTTTTAAACTATTACTTTACAAAATCAAAATAAATATTAAGTATTTGTGATGATAACTTAGCATCCAAATTAAGATGTTGTAAGTATAAAATGCACATAGATTTTGAGGACTTAGTACACACACAAATATAATCTGTGTCATTAATAATTGTTTTATATGGAGTACTTGGTAAACTGACAATATGTAGGCCATATTGGGTTGAAAATATTGTGAAAAATTGATCTGCCCATTTCTTTTTACTTTTTAAAATGCAGTTACTAAGGAATTATAAATCATATATATGACTTGCAGTATATTTTTACTGGAAGGCACTAGTCTAAGCCATGCTGAAAGAGGATCAGAGTTGTGATCTCTCTTTCTGAAAGTCATGTGCCAAGAAGGTGGTGGCCTTTCGCCAGAACCCATGCAGAAGGCTGCAGTGCCCCTTGGCTTCCTGCTATTAGTTCTGGCTCCTGGCCTGCAGCCTGCCTGGCCCCTTTCCATCTGGAGAGGCTGGACGGCATTCATTAGAGATGGGGTTGGAGGAAAGGCTCTTCACTCAGAAGCACAAGGAAGGCTTGGGAAGTGCTTTGGGGTCTGGAGAAGGAAGACCCATTGAATGTCATCACTGCTATTAGTCATTGCAGGAGGCACATGATGGTCCTTACTGGTAAGACAGGAGAGAAAATTAGTGAGCTCTAGCTCACTGAACTCAGAAGAACTTTTAGTATAATCCCTGAAATTTGCCCAACATTCACAGGGAATAAAGGTGAGACAATCAAGCCATTCCAAGTGGCCATATTTCAAAAGAGAAAGACTGGATAGAAGAGCTACATTTTGAAAACATCTGGGTTTAAGAATCTTACACTTAAGCTTGAAGATAGCCTGGCAATGCTGAATGGTTTCCTCTTTTCTCTGTAAGCCTTAGAAATAATTTTAAACAAAAAAATATGAAGTGGAATCATGCCCTATGATTGCACCAATGTACAGAATTATGATTCAATAAAATTATAAAAAAAAATATGAAGTGAAGAGAGAAATCCACAGTATAAAGACAGCCAAATGTTCTGAAGGCTTTCCATACAGTTCAATGTGAAGGCTAATTCTGTTCCATGTCCATTACCTAACCACCCACCTAGCCCCTAATTTCCAAATTTATTCGAGTTGAGTATTTGCATCCTTGCCTATGCGTCTTAAGTCCTGTGTGTTGACAGGGAAGCTATCCTGGGAGTTCAGTAGGATGCCCCATTGCTCTGGGACAGAAGGAGGCAATGCTGGTGGTTTGGGGAAGGAGGGAAGGTAGAGAAGACACCAGAATCAAGTCATCCTCCCCAATGTGCACTGTAGAAGGCCAGGGTAGATGCCACGTCTCAAAGGAGACTGCCTATAATTCACAAGGAGGTGGGCACTTGAGGAAATCATACTTCTGTGTCTCTTTTCTTTATTCTCCACCCTCCGTAACTCCTGCCTGGTCTGATCTTTACAGTGCAGGAGATAAATCTTCCCTCCTGCTCAATGTCTTAAGAAACAAAACAAAACAAAACAAATCCCTGATAGTCATGCTACCACATTGAGAAACTTTAAGAGTTGTAATGGCCTGGAGCAGGAGTTAGGAAACTATTTTCTTAAAGGGATATTAATAAACAGTTTGGGCTCTGCAGGCTGTAATGATCTCTGTGACAACTACATAGTACTGCTGCTGTAGTGAGGAAACAAACATAGACAATATTTAAAATGAACGGGAGAGGCTATGTTCATGGATACTGGAAATTGAATGTCATGTAATTTTTATGTGTCACAAAATCTTTCGATTTAAAAAAAACTATTAATAAATGTAAAAAGCATTGTTAGCTTGCAAGCCATTGAAAAACATGCTGTGCGGGTGGCTCAAAGGAGTGGGGTGCCGGCCCCATATGCTGGAAGTGGCGGATTCAAATCCAGCCCTGGCCAAAAAAACTGCAAAAAACCCCAAACAAACAAACAAAAAAACCAGGCTGTGGAATATAGCTTGTTGCCCCTTGGTCTATACCAGGTGTTCCTAATTTGGGTCTATGGACTGTTGAACGATTTCAGGCAGTCTGTGAACTTGGGGCAAACTACTTTTTTATTTTCACTAATCTCTAACAGAAATTTATCATTTTTTTCAATTATAGATGTAATAAAGAGATTAAATTAGTATTAGCTGAACTTGTGACTTAGTCGCCAAAAAAAAAAAAAAAAAAAACCCACAGATATTTTCCTGATATACGACAGTGGCTGCAGATATTTCAATGTGCTGTTTACATTCCACACTAAGAAATTCCAGGATCATTAGACTAGCTACTGGTTCTCATAATTTAATATGTAAATAAAGAAGTATTTTATTACTACATTTCTGATGCTTCTTTGTCATATTTTAAAATATTTTGCTAACTGTATTTCAATATAATTTCTTTAGTTAATAACATATTTTGTTTTGTGCACTTAAAAATACTTCTGAAAAGGGGTCTATGGGCTTTGCCAGCTGCTAAGGGTTTGTGGAACAAAAATGGTTAAGAACTCCTGATCTGAAGAGATTGTCAGGATTCTAGAATCTGATTTTTCCAGGTTCATCTAGCTAACAGTAATAGGCTGCAGACTGCTGGATCGAAACCCTGAAGGAAATTTCCAATAAAGCTAGCAGTAACAGTTCTTTCCAAAGGCAGGCTGTGAAAATGCTCATGGATAAAGTATTATAGATTCTGAATATACTTAAAGGGTACATGTGAAATTTACTAAATGTAGAATACAAATGTTTTAACACAATAACTAAGAAAATGCCGTGAAGGCTATGTTAACTTGTTTGAAGAAAACATTTCAAATTGTATATAAAACCAGCACATTGTACCCCACGATTGCATTAATGTACACAGCTATGATTTAATTAAAAAAAAGAGAGAGAGAGAAGAAAAAAATAAAATAAAAAGTAGGAGAGGTCCATAAAATTAAGTGGAAAAATCCTATAGTAACAGACTCCCTGGCATAGCTTGCCTAAAGGATTCAAGTTTATGACGTTCATCAATCAGTGACAACAAAGGATCCTGGTCCACAAACTATTCAAAGAATAAGAGAAAGCTCTGGGGGAAAGCCATCTTTTCCCAGCCTATAGGGGTAAGATATTTTGGGATATGTGGATTAGATACTTCATGCTTATGGTCCCATTTCTTGGACTGTCCTTTCAGACCATAGTCACCTGTCCCTTGGGGAGTGAGTGATGGCTGAAAACTCATGCTAGCTTATATCAGACCCAAATCCAGGCCAGGCCAGTTCTGTTCACTGTTGACTCTTATGGGGTCCTGGCACCCCAGAGGGGATAAGATCATGACCATCCAGTTTTAAACTGAGCTCTGGAGATGCCCTAAGGTATGCCTTGGATACTCTTAGCTATAAAAGGGTAAAGGAGAATAGGCAAGTTTTGACCCCATCCCTTAACATGAATTTGGCAAGAATAGTGTGTCACTTTTTAAAAAAAATCTATTTTGTATGTTTGGTTTCTAAGTAAGTTATTGTTTGAAGAATGGGTTGTAGTATTTAAAAAGAAAAACAGCTAAAGAATAAAAACACTGATCCTTCCCAACCCTTATCTTGCACCTGTGAGGGTTCAAATTTGGCCCAAGACCAGTGTGGTAAGAGGAAGACACATTAGAGGAAGGTTTGCAGATTCCACTCGCAGGTGGAATGTTGGTCTGCCATGTCAAGAAATGCTGGTGGCTTCTCAAGAGAAGAGAAAAGATGAGCAGAGAGGAGGCCTGATTTTATTAGCTTCAATGCCTGAGGCAGACTGGGCAGCATCAAGCTTCCAGCATCTCTACCGGATGGAATCTCAGATTATCGAGTGACTCTTCTCAGTTTAAAGGCCAACATGCCCATGGCCAATCACTAATCTGAATTTATTATCTAAGGAAACACATCTTTAGTTCTCTAGAAGTCAGCAATTGACTGTGAAGGGTCGCCAAGCCTCTGTGGCAAACCACTGGTTAGTGATTTCAGGAAGATGATGCAATGAGCAGAGGGTGTGAGGAGATGCCGCACAAACCAGGCACATTCGTTTTTCGTGGATAGCTGATAGATGTTGAGTAGGAGATTTAAACTATGGTCAACAATGTAAATAAAATGTGAATTTAAAATTATTAGTCTAAAATAAAATTTTGCCAGAAACTATCCCCATTCTGTTGTAGGGAAGTGCTCTGTCACTAAATAACCCAACCCTGGAGTTGTTGAAGATGCTACTGAGATGCAGGAAACAGAGAGTAGAGTGAACCACAGGGATGTGGTGACTGCCATTCTCTCTAGGGTCCTTGGGAACTCTGATCTTTTCAAGTAAGAGAGACTTCAGTTATAAGTAAAACAGGAACACCATCCTGGCATATAAGATATACAATATCTAAGATACACACCAATTTTACACAAGAAAATTGGAGGTACCTATCATTAGGTATATATGAAAAGTAATTTTGGAGTGGTTTCATATTCATTCCTTGAGTAAGTATTTATTGAGCATGTGCCATGTGAAGCATTGTTTTGTAGACTGCGGATATACTAATGAACAAGGCCTTTCATTGTAGAGCTTTCATATGAAAGTAGAGGACACATAAAATATACAAGTAGGCAAATGCAACTAAAGTATTTCATGAGGCAATAAGTGCTAAGAAAAGTGAAACTGAGATATGAAGGGGGTAGATGAATTGGCTATTTTAGGCAAGGTAACCAGGGAGAACTTTCGGAGGAGTTGATAGTTGAGCAGAGATCTTCATGCAATCAGATAGTGCATCATGTGGAGGTTTAGGGTGAGAGAAACCCTGACAGGAGCAGCAAGTGAAAAGACCTGGAGGTGGGAATATGCTTGGTGTATTTGCAAAACAGCAAGAGGGTCAGTGTAACTGGAATCTAGGGAGCAAAAGAGAGAGGAATAGGAGTAAAGATCAGACAGGCAGGCAGGGAGGTCACATAGCGCCTCTAGGCCATATTAGAAATTTACATCTTATGTTAAGCATGATGAGAAGTATTGGAGGATTTAGAGCAAAAGAGTGATATAATGTAATTGTATTTTTAAAAGAACAATCTGGTTTTTGTGTGATGCATACATCAATAGAGAGAAAAAAGTAGGGACAGTAGCTAAAGGGATCACAGGAGAGATTTACAACGGGGTCAAGGGAAAGATTTTAACTTAAACCAGAAATACTATAGAATAATTACTTGCTATTTAGAAATGAGTTTTCCTAGTAGCAAGAATACTTACTTGCTAATGGGAATGAGTCTTTAGTAGAAGGAGACGTAGAAAGAGAAAAAAATAAATGATAATAGATGGTAAGGAAAAAGAGTGAGAATATAGTGGCTGAGTCAAAATCCTTGGAGAACTGAGAGGGGATGTGCTTCCATGCGCAGAAGCGGCTTACATTAGGTAGGAGTGTGGTCCCTCATCCATTCTAACATGAGGGAAGGCTGAGGACACGGATGCTATGTAAGAAGGCTAGAAGGGGTGATGTAAGAAGATGGGGGAGTAGTAAAAACTCAGGATGCTGAGACCCAGAATAAAATTAGGGTGAATTTCAGATGTTAGTAATATTCCAACAAATCTGAAAAAAAATCATAAATCTTAAAAATAAATATATTGATATTATTAAAATTTTTCATGGAGAAGTTATCATGATAATATATTTACTTCTAAAATATCACATGAAAAACTCAAACCTTGTCTGGCCTTGGTTTGAATGGTAAACAAATCTTTGCTGTGATGTTTTGTGCTGCGGTGTTTTACCACCAGGGGGCAAAATCATCCATTGTTTTACTTCCATGGGGTTTCACTTCTGTCTGTAGTTTGGGTACACTGGAAAGCAGGCTTATTATCTGGATGGAGGTTTTTTGTTTTTTTTTTTTCCTCTCTCCAGGAATAGAAGTAGGTATGACATACTGCAGTGAATACATTGTTGAATGTGGTAGACATTTGATATGTGATTATGCCCATTTTTCAGATGAGCAAACTGAGGACAGGAGGCTTGTCCAAATTCACACAGGTAGAAATGATGGAATTTATTTTCAGAGTGGGATGGGTTTTATGGGTGATATCCAGGTGAAGAAGGGTAACTTCTTAATGGCAGGTAAATCACCCTCTCCTTACCGAGGCCTCCTTGGTGTTAGTCTCCTCCGATGCTGACTTGGCAACCTTCTGAATGATGGGGGCGATGTTGGTGGGACCGTAGAGCTGAAGCTTCGGAAGACAGCTCTGATAAGCTTCCACAACTCCTTGAATTCCTAAGGTGAGATGCAAAGATTAATGTTTCATAGTCCCTCCAAATATATTTATAGTCAAACACACATAAAAACACAGCATTACTTTACTCTAAATAGTTCTTATCAACATCACATTTATGTTCTTCAGCTAAAAAGGAATACCACATTGCTACCATTGTTGCCTCCTCCCCCATAGAAATCATTCTTCTCTGTAATGGCTTAGGCCAAAAGCAACATTTCCACAAACTTTTCCCTAATGTCCCACTTTACACATAAGATTTCATTACATCTGCATAGTACAGTGAAGTAGGGGAAGAAACAAAGGCTTAAGAGGCAAAATGATCTTATCTATTCCAGGTCACACAGCAAGTGAGCTATAAGCTCAGGATTTCAACCCACATCTGTCCCCGTCACTAGGCAAGTCGGCTTTAATGCTCCTCTAGTTTCCACACCATCATGTTGCTGACTCTAGTCTCTCCACCTGGGCTCCAATATGGGTTGTGTGTTCTCATTGCCATCTCTCCAAACGTTACACTCCTTGTGGGTGGGAATCATAACATAGCCACCTAGTCATTTTTTTACTCCCTAAAAGAGCCAGTGTGAGGCAGTGTGAGGTACATGGCAAATGCTCATCAAATGTGTGATGAATGGGTAACATGGCTGATGGACTCACCCTCTCCCCCTGCCTTCTGCTCCCCAGCCCCCTAATTATGCTTGTGTTTTTCTTTCTGTGGGCATGTTATTGTTTACCTCTATTTTCTTTGGAATGGAGCAGTTGATTTGGATTCAGCAAGCCTACCTCTGTGCTCTGAACAGTCATAACTGGTGTGCCACATTATTGGACAGAAATTAAAATGGGAAAAGTGCAAATGGAAAAGGCTGTGAGACACTGGCTTCTTTATACATTGAGACTTACCTGCACATTCTGGGTTGTCTTCATTAAAGTTGATTGCAAAGTCATGAGAGACCTAGACATCAATTAAAATATAAAGATAGGAAAAAGGAGAATTACAGCTTTAATCTAGTAAGGTGGCCCTGGAGGTTAGAGTTTGCAAACAAATGTCCATTACATTTATTATGTGTTAAGCAGCAGGAGCCATTTTAAGCCTTTACACAATCAATCTGAGATGAAGGGTGAATTCTAAGCTCCCTGTGGAGCTGAGGTGACAGGAAGATTTTCTAGAATCAGATAAAACCCTAGCAGGAGAGGACAATAAAGCATATTTTAAAAATTCAAGGCAAGATTTCTGAAAAATGTAATACCAAATAGCTTCTAGATTGAGCTGGCCACAGACTGGAGGCTTAGATTTGGCTGAGCTCTATTTGGACTCAGGGATTAAAAAAAAGATAACTCCATAACCCAAGCTGATGGTTATAAAAGCTCCAGTTAAGCTGTTGGCATTTAAGAATCATTCTAACATCATATGCAAAGCTACCGGGCAGGAGAATTTTCACACAAATAGAGGTAAAATAGACCACACTCTACTTTCAGAAAAGTAATAAAGTAATATACCTTGTAATCTTCCGACATAAATCCTTCTACTTGGCAGGACCTAGCCACAGGGTCAAATAACATACTGTTTACACTTTTCCTTTCAAAAACCTAATAAAATAAGAGGGATGCTCTGGCATCTGAACATTTTTATTGAATCATTTGGAATATTATGGAGGATTCTATTTCAAAGGATATTTCCAAGCTTTGACTCATTTGGGTGGCTATAAAATAGGTCACTGTGTTAAAAGACATCTCCTTTCTCAGTGGGAGGTCATAGGCGAGGCTGTTGGTGCCCATCTCACATTCTCTTGCCCTTAGCATTTCCAGGCAAGTCAGCTGACTTCCAGCCATCTTATCTGCTTAATTGACCTTAAGTTTTTCTCTGGTTTTTGGAGCTTGCTTTTCTGCCTAAGTGACTGAGTAAAAGTGTTTGGAAAATGTTCCTTGGGAGCAGCCCTGAATCAGTAATTGACAGGAGAAGATGGATAAACACCCCAGCTCCTTTATCCCTGGGGGGTCTATGTGTATTGCTCATGGTGTCTTAGGGTTCTCCAGAAGGATTAAGCTCCATTTGTCACAGTGGCAACTGGATTGAAGATACACCCAGTGCTGACTTCCTTCCATTTCTCCCCTCTCTGTTGAGGTTTCCTTCATCTCTCAAATAAACTACTGGTCTTCAAATCTTATTCACGGTATCTATTCCCGGGGAGTGTGAATGAAAACAAAGGTGTTCACATTTCAGTTTCAATGCATATTCTGAGATTTTGTCCTAAAAAGTAAATTGTGGTGACCTTGTAAACTGTGTGTGTGTGTGTGTGTGCGTGCGCGTGCGCGTGTGTGTTGATGGGGGAATCTGAGCTGCTCAGACCATCAGTACTGGTCTTGGGCACAGGGGAAATCAGGCACAGCAAATGGGTATTTGGATGGCCTTTTGGGACCAGAAGTGGAAGAAATATGAGAGCTCTCTACTGGGACAGTAGGAAGAGTAAGTTAGTTGACAGATAAATGGAACTAGGGGATCAAGAGAACACGGGAACTTCAGAAAACAGCAAGAGGGATCAGTTACTTCATGACCAGGAAGAGGTCATAGAAGGATGGGAACAAGGTGTCACTGCCCTGTCCTCAGCCCTGTTGAGTCATGCTGAGGCTGGAAGGCCACCTGTGGGGACATAAATAAACTCAAGCATTCTCCTCAAGTTGCTGGGGTACATTCCAGTCTTGAGGTTCAGCAGCTCTATGAAGAAGAAAGTGGGCACCCACCTGCCCACATTCTAGAACTCTCCTCAGCTCTTTGTGTACGTTGTCTTTTAATCTTAGTGTTGCCAGGCTTTCAGTTTTTCAAGAGGAGCCAGAAATCTGATATTTTATATTAAGTTGCCTAATGCTTAAAGAAATCTGTCAAATATAACGTATTTATGGCCTGAATAATGTCTAAGGGACACTAGTAGACAGCTCTTGTTCTACATTTTTTCTCCCCTATGTTCTATTTCTAACAAATGCTTGTAGAATTCCGTGCCCAGCAGGAAGGCCAGTATGGAATGCAAGGCAAACAAAAAGGCAAACAGGTCAGGGAGATATGGCAATCCATGGACTGCTCACCTGTGAGTAACAGGGAGACTGACTCCATTTTACAAAAAGAACACAGAAGGGGGGGCCTTGATAGCTCTGGTAAGGGGGCAAATGTCAGCATCTGCCTCTGACCTGGAGCTCAGACATAATCAGTAAAAGAGACATTCATGAATGGACAGTGCTGCTTGCAATTAGCTTAAGCCTTAGAAGCACTAGTGAGGTAGAAGCTGTGGCAGGGACCCTGCCATCTCTCCAAGCTCTGCACACCTGGGGAAGCTGAGTTCTCTGTGGACAGTATTCCCCCCAAGTATCTGTATACCCCAGTAGAGTGCCTCAGTTCCATTACAGTGCAAATTTCTCTACAAAGAAATCTTTACTTTCTTTCTGTTATGAGAAATTATTATCAAAAAGGCATAGGATTATGATATCTTCATAAGAACTTTTCTGCTTCAATTCTCTAAGCCATAACGGTTCTTTCTTCAGGACTTCCTTGTGTCTCTTGTACATGGCTTGGATGAGGGAGTTTGTAGACATCATCATTTGGGACTGTCATGGTTGGCATTGTCAATAGGATTTATATTGACTCTGTTTCCTAGGGGAGATATGGACGGATACATTCTGGGAGATCAATTTCCTGAATGCTTTCTCAGTCTATGACCACATCTACAAGAAGATGAACAATGGGAGTCTTTATCTGGACCTCTGAGAAGACCAATCTAGAATACTGAGAGATTGAGTTTCATTAAGAGACAGACTCTAGGAGTTCATCTTGCTGGTTCTGAAGACCATTTCTGCTTCTTTGGGCCCTACTAACAGTAATTTTGAGACCCAACAGAGGAGATCCTGTGAAAGAAACCCAACCACAGCAAAATGAAACAAGATCCATCTCCAGATGCTCACCGTGTACTCTGGGGGTATCCTGGCGCCAAACCCAAAGGCTGGGAACATCTTGTCACTGAAATCAAATTAAAAAAAAAATAAGTTGCTTCAATTGTCTATCTATTAGGAAGAAAAAACATGAACCTGTATTACCTTGCTAGTTCATTCGCTATGTCACCTGCTGACTCATGCTTCTTGATTATCTCTGGCAATGGGATGGCAATAGCACAGAGGATTACAAAGGTTTTCTTTTCTTTTCTTTTTCTTTGAGACAGAGCCTCAAGCTGTCACCCTAAGTAGAGTGCTGTGGCATCACATCTCACAGCAACCTCCAACTCCTGGGCTCAAGCAAGTCTCCAGCCTCCATCTCCCAAGTAGCTGGGACTACAGGCACCCGCCACAATGCCCAGCAATTTATTTATTTATTTATTTTTGGTTGCAGCCATCATTGTTGTTTGGCAGACCCGGGCTGGATTCGAACCCGCCAGCTAGGGTGTATGTGGCTTGAGCCTTAGCCACTTGAGCAACAGGCGCCAAGCCAGCACAGAGGATTAAAATCAAGAAGCAATCTTCACCATTCATCTCAGTCATTAGGCTACAACTTCTCTGAACTTTTTGCTAGATTTGATATCAAGAAATAAAATAGCCCCAGAATTCATCAGTCTCCCCCTCACACCATCACCAGTTCAATATTCTGTTTCCTTTGAAAAGTGATGATAAATTAGGTAATTTTTACAGTTGAGTATGTTAGAATCTTTCATATATATTACCTTTTAAAATATTTATAGGGAGAGATTACCATTTCTAAATTATAAGTGGAGAAGTACCTTAAGTGATAAAGTGACTTGCCTAAGATCATGCTGCTAACTAGAGGCAGGGTTCAAATACAGACAAGCCAGAATCCAAGGAGATATGCATATTAAAAAGTAGTGGAATAGTGAGAATAGCCCACATCCAGAAGTCCCAACGCTGCAAATGTGGGCATAGATTTGGAGAGAGGGAACACTTTTACACTGTTGGTGGGATTGCAAGCTAACATAGCCTCTTTGGAAAGAAGTATGGAGAATCCTCAAAGAACTGAAAATAGACCTTCCATTTAATCTCACAATCCCATCACTAGATTTCTACCTAGTAGAAAAAAAATAATTTTATCATAGGACATTTGCACTCGTTTGTTTATTGCAGCTCAATTTGCAATCACCAAGATGCCCAAAGTGCCCATCAACACATAAATGGATTAATAAACTGTGATATTTGTATACCATGGGGTACTACTTAGCTACTAAAAAGATGGAGACCTTGCATCGTTTGTATTAACCTGGGTAGAGCTGGAGAACATTCTGTTTAATAAAGTATCACAAGAATGGAAAAAAAAAAAAAGGAACGGAAAGCTTGTAAGTCTGGCTAACTGACAGAGCTCTGTGCCTTCTACACAACTCATTGTGTCTACCATGTTATCACATATAAGCAGCAACAAGTTGTTTACGTGATGGGTCTTGTCCTTTGAACTCAAAGGTACCCTGTCTTTTGTATCAATATCTTTATATCTCCACTTCCCCCTGCCCCTAATTGTCCTCTGCCCCTACTCTGCACCATAGAACTTGACACAAAATACATGCTCAATAACTAGTTAATTAATAAATATGTAAATTTAAATCATTAAGATGTGGTTATATAAAGAAAGGAGGATTCTCATGAAAACCCTTGAGAATCACATGTACATGCATATCCTGTGGCTTGGTTTCTCATGTACACACTGGAATTTCTTTCCTAATTTATTCATTCACATGTATTGTATATCACCTCTGATTTTATTGTACTACAAGTGAGAGGATCAGCAAGAGAAGAATTAATATTTATTGACACATACGACGTACCAGGCACTATGTCGGGTGAAGTACATACTTAATTTTCACACAACTCTGGAAGTTCAATCTATTGATTATTCCCATTTTACAGATAAATATGCAGAGTATCAGAAAAGCTTAATAAGCAGGCTAAGGTGATTACCAAGGAGGATAGTGTGATTCCAAATCCCATGCTTTTTCTACTTTATCTTTGTAAGTTAAAAATTATATGTAGTATTAAATGTGGTTTTCTACTGGCACTTCTAGTAACTGGGCTCCCTGACTAGATAACAAATAAGACCTTCCTTAATCAAATTTTGTGCTGTTAGGGGTATGTTGCAGAATATTGTTTTTAGCAGAGGGCATGTCCTTCTCATACGGTCTTTTACTTCTTCTCTTATCAAGAACATGTTTGAGATTTCTCCTCACAACAATTCTTATATTCTTCAGTTCTTGGTAGACTAAGCCAAAGACAAAAGGAATTCAGATTAGAGTTCACACTCCCAAAAATCTTCTGTAAGCAAAAGGGGATCTTCCCAGCCCTAGGGTAAGAGAGAAGCAAAAGCAGCAAATTCATATTTCCACTATCACCACCTACCTGTTTTAGAAGCCATTAGTAGCCAACAATGTCTTTGAGAAAACTGCCCCCAAACATGGCCGACTTAATTAAATTTAAGGTCAAGGGCTGGGAGATACAAAGAAGACAAAATTCTTTGAAATTAAAGTCTAAATTCTCCTGAAAATCACCAGCTCCCCCTTTCTCACTGTTGTGTCACTCCTGGCTTTGTGGTGCGTCACAGCTGCATGTATTCAAGAAAGTATTAATGTGGACAAATAGAGACTCACAACAGCTTATAGAGGATTAGCTACAGATATAAGAAAATATGCTTGTAGTCCTTGAAAATACTGAAATACTTTGCCTCAGAAATTATTCTTTAACCAAGACAAGGGCAGATGGATGTGAGAAGGGATCTGTAAAGGGGATTTTAGAAGTTCTTTCTAGTTAAGTCTGGCATACAGCTTTTTAGGATGGAGGAAGTGTCCTATTTCTTCTAACTCAAAGTTGTCTCAACAATCAAAAGATAGAAACCCTTTATTTTCTTCTTTGATGGGTTTAGGAGGGGTGAGAGCTAATATTCCATGCATTTCTCATCACTAACCCAGTGTTTTAGTCTTAGTGATATTTCTTTGATAACTTCTAAGCCATCTTGGGGGATCCGAAGTTAGTTGAGCATGATGCACTGTTATGCAACTGAATTTCAAGAGTAAGAAAGGTAGGGACCTCCCTACAAGGGGGAATAATTAATGAGTAAAGAGGGATAAATTCTCTGAAATCAGCCACCACAAAACCTCTAACTAATAAACATACTAAAGAAAAAATTTCAAGCCTAAAAAATCTATTCTTTCTGTTTACAAATAAAATTAGGTGGAGAGGAGTCTCATTAGGCAAGAAGTGAGAGAAGGCATATGGAACTCGAAAGGAAGCATTGGCACGTCAACACTACAAAGAACTCAAGATCGGATGGACTCTGCACCAAGCAAAGGCCCATTTAGCCGCTCTTAGGAAAATAATTGTTGAAGACTGATAACCTGGAAAATTCAGGGTTATATTATTGCATCAACAAAGGCAATATTTCTTACTATAAAAATAAAGTGATATAAAATATAATAAAAGAACTCATGTTCTTAAATGGTTAAGAGTAAGCTGTTGTGAATTTGGCTGTGGTCAAATGGCCTCCAAGTGTGGAAGGCCATTTATTTTTCATTACCATTTCTACTTTTCCTGTTACGAAAAACTTTCAGATAAATCCAGAGGTTAATAAAAGTAAAGGCAAATTACCTTATCTATGAGGAAATGGAGACTAACTCAGAGTAATGTGGCATTTCAGAGGACTTAAACATTTAATAAAGACTGTAATCTAAAGCAGTGGTCTTAAAAATGACACACATAGAAATGAAAAGCCCTCTGGGGATAGAAGAACATGGCTTTTTTTTTTTTTTTAAAGGGAAATCAATATTCAGTCCCTCTATTTCCTTGTGTAGTCTTTGCAGAAACAGATCTGGGGACTCAGTGATGGAGGGCCCTGTTCTCCAATCACACCTTTCCTTTAACAATGACTCTTCTTTACTCATTCTGAATCTTAAGCACCATGGTGCACTGTTCTAGAAGCAAAATCTCTGTAGTATAAATAAGGGTAAATTCTAAAAGTGAATGATTCCCTAGGAAAAAAATAATCCTTTCGCAATTTTTGCTTTAAATAAATTTTAACAAGTGCTGATATCAACTGGTAGATTATTAAAAATTTCTTTTGATGATTGACCATTTTGTGATTTTTTTTTTTTTTTGGCCTCTAAATCAGAATTGAAAGAATTGCTAGTCAAATTCTCCATTTCCATGTGCTTATGTATAAGAACAAGTTTTCTTAGTATTTACATTGATTAAAGCAAAAATCCCAGAAGGGTTAAAATTCATTCTAGATGCTTCCATTTTAATAATATAATGGGTAGCAGTCATCCACAGATATGAAAGCTAAATGAAAAAAAAAACGCTGTATGTTTCAGTAAGATATGATTTCTTCTTACAGGTAATAATTTGGCACTTGTAATTCAATATATTTATGTTCTTTTGATCAATGCACTAATAATAATTGTTTAAAAAATTCAACCCAGATATTTTTATCATTCTTTGAAACCTTTCATCATAGAAAATTTTGGAAATTAAAAACATTCAAATTTATATTTTTATTACAGAAATATACGATATGGTGATCAATAAAATAATTACAAATCAAATTTGTTAAGATACTTTTGGATAAAATTCTATAGGGAAAGAGAATGGAAATATGAGTTGATGAAAAAGAAGAAACAATTAAAATTCTCATCTCAAACTAAAGAGTTTGTTCATTTTTAAAAAATGGATGGATATCAAATATTCATGGCATTTTGATTCTACTGGAGATAGTCATAGGAGTTACGTAAGAATTTTATTTTAAATGTCCATATATACAATATACTAGAATCTTCATATTTTGTCACTATTTAAACTTATGATGAAAAAGTTAGATTTCAATGAAAAATGTGGGAGAGTCATACATTTTATAAAATTCTTTTTTAGGGACACATGAACAAAAAACTTTTAAAGGCCATTGGTTCAAAATGAACTTTAGATCTGGTCCTGTCCCCTTTCGTATTCAGTTTATTTTTAAAAAATAAATTTAGAGTATTAAAGATAATAGCCTCCATCCTTATAAACCATTTATAACAGGCAGAACATGTTCTAGCTGGCTACTTTGTATCTAATGCATACCACTTCCCAGCAAGGGAAGTTTGATACACCTTCAATTTGTAATTAAGGAAGCCAAGGGACCCAGTAAATGCGAATCTCCTAGGTACAGAGGTAGCAGAGCTGGGGTTTGAAGTTAGGTCTACTAGTCAGCAGGATCCTGTGAGTTTCCATCCTCTCTGACTCTGTCTTCCATAAAAGGCTGGTAAGGGCTAATGATTCAGAATAATGAGAATAAGTCCATCTATATTCTAATAACAATAAAGGACGGTGTTAGTGTACTGATCAGCCCAGAAGTCATCATCCCTGGGACTCCCTTCTTAAGCACCCCTCTTTCCACAAAGGACAGAGTTAGCCCTTCCCTCCTTCATACAGTTCCCACTCTTACACAGGTCAAGGCTGCCCTGGCCACTCTGGGCTGTAATTTATTTACATGCTGTTCTCTACTATGAAGCCATGAGCCACTTGAGGGAAAATTGTGTTTTATTCATTTTTCTATCTTTACAGCTCCAAATGAGGTACTTGGCACTTAAGTAGAAGCTACGTGCCTCCTTAGCCAATCTGACTGACCCATCTCTACTGATTTAACTCTGGATCTCAACCCTGGATACCAATTTGAATAAAAAAGTTCTGATTCCCAGCCAGGATACACACACTTCAATCAAATCAGAGTCTCTGCAGTGGGGCCCAGGCATCAGTACACTGTAAGCCTTTCTGAGTGGTTTCAATGTGCAGCCTAGGTTGAGAACCACTGACGCTGGTAGAGTGGAAAAGGCAGCTTTGTGATATAAGCCTACCTTTTCATGACCAGCCCAGTGCTCCACACTTGAAAATACCTGTCAGATTTGGTTGCAGCTCTAATCTTGTGCCCTAGCGCCACACCTACCACACCATGAAGACTTCTGCCTTGGTTTAGGATATCCCTGCCTCATTGTGTAGTGGCCACTTCTACAAAACTACACTTTCAAGACATGTATGTATTTAGCTTCTATACTATCTTGATATCAGATAGGCCTTTTTATTGGAAAACATTTCAGGTCATCGGAGACCCACATACTGCCTGGAACCAAAGAACAGATGCCACCTTGGCTTTGAGCAGTCTAAGGAGGCCAGGATGTTTACAAGAGCTGGGGAAATGCTGCAATCAACAGAGAATGCATGAGCTTGTGCGGGCTGTGACTCATATGTGTGTGTGTGTGCGCGCGCATGTGTGCATATGTGTGTGGATATGCATGCTTGAGTGTGCGTGCTTGTGTGTGTGTGCAGGAATGTTGAGCTTGGTGAATCAAGGCAGAGGGAAGAGACAGCAGCATCTCTTTTAGAGGCTGAGGGATAGAAGAAACTGGCAGGATTGCTTTCTGGGCTTAAGGATCTGGGGGAAACTTCCCTTCAACCCTGAAAAGAGCTTTATGCTCAAGCTGTTCTACTTCATGGATCACCTTGTAATGACCCCATAGCAATGACTGTATGAGGCAGAAAGAAAGCCCTCGGCTGTCAGAGGCTGGGAGAATTTCTAAGGCTCATGGGGATTACAAACCCCTGTGTCACTGCAGGAGGGGGAACGATGCCTTCTGTCAGTTTTTATTCAAGTGTTTCTTTTTGAGCACCAACCTCACTGACTTTGATGTGAGAATAAATTAATTCCGGAGCCCTGACTTGATATTTCCTGACTCTGCCTGTCTATTGTCTATCCACCCACACGACAGAGAAATGGTGGAACCTTGTCAGTTTTGAAGCAAGCAGCTTGCATTACACATTTTTCTAAGAAGTCTTGTAAAATAGTGCCAGGATGTTTCAATCCTCCTTTTCTTCCTTAGGTCTTTACCCATTTTAATGATGAGCTGCTTTCTTTATACAAAAAAAAAAAAAAAATTGCTCCACTGAGCTACAGAAACTTGATTTTCTTGAACAGTTATGGATAATAACTTTGCTCTCACCCTACTGAGTTTTTTTAAAAGAATCATTTATGATGATTCTTCACGCAATCCCTGAAGTGTCATATCTTATTTTTATATTGAATCTGCATCTTTGAGGAAATACAAAATGCTCCCCAGACTTGGTCTGATTCACTTTCTAAAGGGATAAAAGCTTTAAAAGCTGTACATGTCACTCTGACTATAGTATCTGCACTTTGCCAGTGAGGCAATCGGGAAGGGACACATTCTGCAGCTTTTTCCAGGTCATCCAATAAATCTGCACTAAGACCACAATGAGGGCTCTGAGCCTTCACCTCTTGATTTCTGGACAACTTACCACTCTTCTCTTTGGAAATTATTATTGGACTGCCTTCTCCATTGAAGATTCAATCTTTTAATCAAGAATTTACTATATGATATGTGTTAAGTGGTTTTTACTTACTTTATCTCATTTATAAGCTTTTCAAGATTTAAAAGTTGCAAGTCTTGAAGAAATTCCTTCCTCTCCTTATCTCCTAGGATGTGCACACATTATTATTAGTTATTAATGTGTGTGGGCTGGGGTGGGGTGGGTGTATCTCTATATGTAATATAAAGAAGGCAGAGAATTAACTGTTTTTGTGTCCTGGAGAAGTTTAGAGAAGTTCCCAACACAGCAGAGATGCAATTTGTAGTCTTCTTTCCCTCTAGAAGAAATCTTCATATGACATAAACCTCTGTAGGGATTCTTCCTATATTAGCATCCAAAGAAATTAGAACTGAAACTCAAATTAGCTTTATAGTAAGCATCTCAGGATTGAGCATGAGAAGTTACTTCAACAAGGTATTTATTTATTTGCAGGTTTTTTTTTTTTTTTTTTGGTCAGGGCTGGGTTTGAACTCACCACCTCCGGTATATGGGGCCAGCATACTACTCCTTGAGTCACAGGCACCACCACCAACAAGGTAATTTAAATTGACTATTGCTTTCTGCCCTAGATGTACAGGTGAGGAACTGTCAGCAAGGAGGTGAGTGTTTATAGCTCTTGGATTTTACTAGGCCTGTTCATTCATTCCTCAAATGCTGTCATGCTCCTTTTCAGTCACTGGTGATGACCGAGCTGAATCCAGAGACACTAGCAGGCAGGAGACCAACTGGACCTTCCCAATGACCTGTTCTATTAGTTTCTCTGTACTTTCTGGTCATGGGGGTGTGTCATTTCCTAGAGAACATGAGACAACAGGATTGTCATATGGTTATCACTAATTATGAAACCAGAAAGAACAGAAATGGTGCTATCCCATAAAATTTCTCAGAAACCTGAAAGATAGAGTTGCTTTCTTCATTTTCCTGATTTAAAAAGTTAATTCCTTGTTGCTCATTACTAACTAGCCTTATTTAACAATCACACCAGGGAGACAACTGAGCTTTGTACATATTAATGTTATGTACAATATAAGAGGCGTCAAAAACACCTCTTAAATCAACTCCTGAACTCCTTCACCTCAGTCTAAAAATACTGGAAAAGCAGAACAAATACAATTGAATGTAATTTATAAGACACTTCCTATAGGGAATTATCTTGGTGAGAAAGGTCAATATTTACCATTACATAAAAATAAATTGAATACTGATGTAGTCTCAAAATTATTTTTCTATGTATACATAGGCAAATGTACTCATATTGGCATGGCCACACAGATGTGCCATACAATATCTGCTAAAGTTACCATTAGCTTTTGAGATCAATGAAGTATAGTGATTACAAACTTATCTGTAGAGTGAGATAGATCCGGGTTCAAGTCCAGTCTGTGGTTGTGTGATAATGCAACCCCTTGAATAATATTCCTCTTATATAAAGCAATACCCATTATATGTATATATAAGCTATTAGATGCAATAATGTCATGCATGTAAAAGTCCAAAGTACTCACACATCATCTGGAAATCTTGTTAAAATACAGATTAAAATTCAGTAGGTCTGGGATGCTGCTCATCCATGAACAAATTTTAAGTAGCACAAGGTACATATTAAGATTTCACAGGATAGAAACCAAAATTGCTAAGCATTGGTCTTCAAAACCAATTAAGAGAAGAAAGATGAACAAGGATTTTGTTTGATGACCAAAGTAAACATGGGACAAACTTAGTGTCTCTAGATGTGGAGAGGATGCAATATTGGAACAAGTTTTTAATCTATTCTTTCATTTTGTATGAGGAGTTGCTCTACTTAATTCCCACTCTTCTGCCAAGGATCAGTCAAGGATCACCTGGACTCACAGTCTCTTACCTGTCATAGTCTTGGCAAATCTCTCCTACAGCTACCAGGGCCTTCAGGTACTCATTGGGTTGGTAGGGGTGGATGTAGTGCAGGGAACAGCTGTTCCTGGGGTCTCCATTTGAGGCAGTGAAATCTATAGCTACCTGGAAGAAAAAAAATAGAAGAGGTAGATTTAAAGTGAACGCATCTCCTAGGAATTATGATCAACCATGACAAAAACGTGGCTTCAGATGAGAACAAAAAATTATATATACCACCAATAAACAAAAAGCATAGGAGAAAATTAATTTGTTTGAGGCCGTTTCTGCAGCCTTCAACCTCTTCTCCCCCAAGCCCTCTCTTCTATCCGTCCAAAGAGAACTAGGGATGGATGTATCAGGCAGAAAGCCTGGGTGCTATTGATCCACTTCATTAGGCAGCAAGAGTATGAATAGAATATCTGCCCTCCAATTTCACATTTCACCAAGAAAAGACTTCTGTGATCCCTGGGCAGAACAATTCTATCTCTGAGGCATAGGTATAAGTCCCTAAACTAAATTCTGTGTTAAATGTAATCTTTATAACAAAGCCTTTGCCATATTTCCATGAGTGGCCAGATGTAGAGAGATGTATTGAAGTGGTGATAACAAATTTTCTGCAAGGAGAAACTTTGTGTCAGACATTCATGTTTTTGGTTCCCATTTGTGTAAGAACCCCTGCTTATAACAAAGAAGATGCCTGAACGTGACGGCATCATGAGTGGGAAGTGGAGAAGAGAAAATTCTGTTTTGCTACTAAATAGTCATTATCCTTCAACTTCTTAAATTTTTTCTGACCCCCTAATCCAAATAAAAGTTAACTTACTGAATACTTCTTAACAACAACAAATGCTTAAGCTTGAGCGTGTTAAAATGAGAAGGAAGATTTTTTTTCCTGATTCCCAACATTACCACCATCTAAATAGAAGTTAAGCCAGAAAAAAGCCCTTAAAAATACTTAAGCTTAGAGTGAAGAAGGTTAAAAGGAGAAGTCAGAGGGGAGGAAAGAAATGTCTATGTTACATCTTTCCTTTCCTCTGGAGTGCAGAGAAAATGCTTTCACTGGCTAACCATGAAAGAAAGGCTCTATTTTCTCCCATGATCTTGGGGCTTGTTAGATGGGAAATGTTTGTGTAATAGTTGGCAAATTTCATTTTAAATAAACAACTAGAATGCTTCCTTGGATTTATTAAGGTGAGACCTTACCTGGAAGGAAAGAAGTAATGTGCTTTGTTTATACTTCCTAAGGAGTAAAATATTAAGGGGGTAGAAATGTTTTTCTTTACACGGGTCACTTTTGTAAAGCTTGAGACTTGGCTATAAGTATGCCCATCACCCAAGTGTTCTCCATACTCCCCAGTAGGTAGGTTTTCACCTTTCAGAAAAAACAAAACAAAAGAAAATAAAACATATCATAAGTCTGGAACTAGGGTGAGGTGAAAGGAGTGCTTTGTACATAAAACCCAAGGAGGAACTTGCTGTCACCTGGCACTATAATTGTATGAGCTTCAGGACAAGTGCTTTTTAAAATTTTGTACCCCAGGACCCTCTTGCTTCACTTTGTCCCTGGTGCCACCAACTCATTTCATTTCTATCAATTCTTCATCCTCAGGCTCGGAACGATTTTCTTTCGCTTAGGAAACTGGCGGGGGTGGGCAGAGATGGTAGTGAGAAGGGGATTGTGACCGAAGATGTGAAGGGTAGGAAAAGAACAGGATCTGGTGACTGATTGAATGTGGAGTTGGAGGCCGGTCTCAGCAGTGCATGCTGGGTAATGCTAGCACTTTGGGAGGCTGAAGTGGGAGGATCTCTCAAGCTCAGGAGTTTGAGATCAGAGTGAGACTCTCATCTCTATTTAAAAAATAGAAAAATTGGCCAGGCATTGTGGGGAGAGCCTGTATCCTAGCTACTCAGGAGGCTGAGGCAGGAGGATGGCTTGAACCCAGGAGTTTGAGGTTGCTGTAAGCTAGGCTGACCTCATAGCACTCTAGCCAGAGAAACAGAATGAGATGAAATTGGATGTCAGTTAAGGAAGAGGAGTAGCCAGATTTCTCTGGGGATAGAGGTAGATAATACATCTTGAGGATAATGAAAAATGCAAAGACCAATGTTAGCAGGTTAGTCTTGGGCTGCCTCTTCTGGGTCATGCTATAGAGACACACACATATGCTTGGTGGAACTTTTACTGCCTTTTTGCAGGTTTCCACTTTTCCCAAGGCCCCTATGCATGTGACAATGAGAGAGGCTATTTTTGCTCAGGAAATTCTGAGACAGACCTAGGGAAGTGTACAAACTTAAAAATTGCATCATGAAAAAGGAAATAAATCAATGATTCTCACCACATAGGCCTTTCTATAGTTCTCAAGGTTCATAAATAAAATATTTTGTCATGCAACTAGACAGCAATGGACAATCTTAAGTACATGGCAGCTCAAAGATTCTTTTTCCTGGCAAGTGATGGTGTCTAAAGTCTCCCTCATGAAGCTAGAGGTAAAATATCCATCTGCAGGAAGTGGCCTTCTACCAGAATTCTCCATGCTCTTTAAAGTTTGCATTAGTGGAAGGAGAATAGAGTGAAAGGTTAGGTTTATTTTAAAAAGCAACAGGAAGGCAGCAAAGATGGGATTAAGTTGAAAAATAAAAGCAAGAAAATGACTGAAAAATGCCAGTTTGTGGAGGTGGCTCCCGACACCCGCGTTCTGCATGCCGGTGAGCTTCAGAACCACTGTGTTTTCATTCTCTGATGCGCAGCATTTATGAAGACCTGTGGTTCTGGTGTGTGCTCCAATCTTCTCAGCGGGCAGCACAAGAACAGCCGCTGCTTTTTCCTTCTACCCAGGAGGCTGTTCTCATTATTAAGTAGAGCTGTAGAGCAGCTTTCCAAAACCTTGTAGGGTAAGAAAGCAAATGCTCCCTCCAGGCCACCGAGTCCCTGCTGCTGAGTCCCTGGAGCTGCTTTCTGGGAAAAGGCTGGAGGTGAATGATGAGCAACTTTCCTGGGGCAGTTTTAGCTTCTTACATGGAGCAACCCCACTCTGCAGACCCACTTCCCTTCACCTGACAAGCAGGATAGATTGCTGTGAAGCAACCTCTAACCTCTGGTTAGTTGCTGAATCTCTCTTATCACCTTTGTAATCAAATTCTTTTTTTTTTTTAATTTTCGATTAATATGAGGGTACAAACAATTAGGTTACAATGTTTGTGTTGGTTAGATAATGTCCCTGTGGTAGTTGTATTCCGCACCCAGAAGGTGTGCCATCTATCTTTACATTGTGCCCATTAGGTGGGAGCACACCAACCCCCTTCTCTCCTTCCCTCTCTCCTCTCCCTGTGATCAAATTCTTGAGGAGCATTTTTTCTTTTTTTAAATATTCGTGTATAGTTTTGATCTTTACAAGGAGCCCTAGAGGTGGAGACACTGTTTGGTCTGGGCCATTTCTTAAGTGGTAGGTTAAATTCTTATTTTTTTCTCTTTCCACAAAACCATAAGCAAATAGAGACTAAGCCCAAGTGGTTCATTTCTTGGAAATAGCAAAGCATTTTCCTCTTTGTCCCTTTGCATCCCTTTTTCCCCCTCACCCAGGGATTCAGTGAGTAGGGCTAACTGTGTTTTCCAGAGGTCTCTTGCAGAGTCCCAAAGGATTTAATCTGAGATATAAACTAAAGATTCAAAACTTAGACTGGGCCACAGTGTGGACATAGGGCATCCTAAATGTGTTAGGGTTAGAAAAGATTTTCTGATATTTTCTATATTTTCATGCAACTAGATAGCAATAGCCAATCTTTAGAACTTTGTGAAAAATTTTGTATATACCTGCATACATATATATAATTGAAATTGTTCTTCTGAGTATGACAAAATTTTTTACATAGTTGTAATCATAGAATAATTTGCTTTCCATTCTTTTTTTAAAACTTAGCATTATTTTGGGCAGCACCTGTGGCTCAAAGGAGTAGGGCGCTGGCCCCATGTGCCAGGGGTGGTGGGTTCAAACCCAGCCCTGGTCAAAAAAAAAAAACTGCCAAAAAAAATTGACATTATTTCATAAACATGGCCTCATATTATTATTTGATCCTTATAATTACAACTTGAAATAGCTTTATATGGTCCACCTAAAGGCTATACTATAATTTACATAGATATTATTTTGTTATTGGACATTCAGGCTGCTTACAGCTTGTCTCTGTAAAAAGTCCATTTTATAATGAATATGTTTCATATGTGCATATGAAAAAGTAATAACTTTCTTTCTTTCTTTCTTTTTTTTTTTTTTTGAGACAGAGCCTCAAATTGTCATCCTGGATAGAGAGCTGTGGCATCACAGCTCACAGCAACCTCCAATTCCCGGGCTCAAGCGAGTCTCCTGCCTCCGCCTCCCAAGTAGCTGGGACTACAGGCGCCCACCACAACGCCCGGCCATTTTTTGGTTGCAGCCATCATTGTTGTTTGGCGGCCGGGGCTGGATTTGAACCCGCCAGCTCAGGTGTACGTGGCTGGTGCCCTAGCCCGTTGAGCCACAGGCGCCGAGCAGAAAAAGTAATAACTTTCAAAGGAAAGCTTTAATTGTTCTACCCTTTTTTTTTTGTTTCCAAATACCCTATGGCATCTGTCTCTTCTAGGCTGTCTATAACTTTGCAATTTTGGGGTCTTATTTTTCTCCCTGTGGTCTCTGTGTTACCTCTGCCCACTTCGCCAAGACTGCAAGACAGTTGCTCTAGAGCTCTTATGACTCAAGGATCCATGTGATGCCCAAGATTGTCCTCAGGGGTGCCCTTGACCTCCCAAAATTATATGCAAAATTGGGTTTGTACATTTTCTAGCAAGAGGATATAGATCATGTATCAGATTCTCAAATGGTCCAGCTGACCAAAAAAGAATAAGGAGCATTGACTAGAGCTCTTTATAGTGTCATTTATCTCTTTCTCTCCACTGGGCCTTTTGCCTCTGCTTGGTCAGATTCTAGCCTAACACCTATTCTAATCTTTAAATTGCCATCCCCCTCTTGCTTCCTTTCTTGTATAGTTCCACCTGCTGTGCGCATACCTTCTGTTTACATCCTAACTCCTGGGTTTGGCTATCTCATTCTGTTGAAATTGTTCTTTTGAGTATGACATATGCTTACTTGTCACACAGCCCAGTCATTGCTTACTATTCTTCCCCTGCTGACTTCTCCTTGGCAATTGAGATCTCTGCTCTTGAGGTTAACCTTAGCCTCTTTCTCTTGGGCATCTGGATTACCTGGACCTTCTTTTCCTGGGGCATCTCTTCTTTTACTGTTTGCCTCTCTGTCCTCTGCTGCTAGCTGGTGCTGTTCTGTAGTTTCCTGACATCACATCCCTTTTCCTTCTGTGTTCTTGTCTTGGACCATCTCCTCCAGACCCACGTACATGTAGCTCGTGCCTCTATCTTGAAACCTAGGTCTATATTTGTAAGTATCATCTCCACTGGGATACCTGGAAGTGCTTCCAACATGTCCCAAACCAACTTTGTCATCTTGCCTGCAGCTCCTCTTAACTTGTGTCTTTCCGTGAAGAGGACTACCGTGGCACAGAAGCTCGGTCATCCTGGACTCATCACCCTGCTCTGCTTTCGGTCTTTTCATGGTATTTAGGCAGAGGCTCACTGCCCCTCTTGCCACAGTGCCTGTTCCTGCTGCGCCACTCTCATTTAGCCTCATTCCTGCCTCTCTCCAGGAGATGAGTGGGCTCTCATCTCTTCTTCTTCTTTTTTTTTTTTTTAAATTAAATTAAATTAAATATTTTAAATTAAATCATCGATGTATACATTAATGCAATCATGGGGTACAATATGCTGGTTTTATATACAATTTGAAATGTTTTCATCAAACTGTTTAACATAGCCTTCACGGCATTTTCTTAGTTATTGTGTTAAGACATTTGTAATCTACACCTAGTAAATTTCACATGTGCCCTTGTAAGATGCGCCATAGGTGAGGTCCCATCTTGCAGCATCTTTCTCCCTTCACCTTCACTGACGCCTTTTTACCAAATACCTTCAGATTGACTTTTCTAAAGCACGTGCCTGTTTCTTCAGTGCCCTGTTCATTATCTTTTTGAACTTTTCATTATCTGCCAAATTACCTCAACATTAAAAGACCTCCAAGTTCTGACCCTGGACTGCTTCTGCAACACTCTCCTAAATACATCCTGTTTCTTCATATTAACTCAGCTAAGGTTTTAGTATTTATCATTAAAATGGATACATAAATAGTTAAATTCATGGAGAAGGGGTGCTTTTTAAAGCAAACACCCAGTATCATATTTATTCAACCAATTTGTTCTTTTTTTTCCCTCTAAAACTGACCGCCCTTTGAAGGATTTAATTTATTACAATTCAACAATAGTATTTTGAGGTGCCTGGCACCTGAAAGGAAAGATGGCTCATCTTCGATGCTGTTAAGGTTGAACCAGAAGCACCAGCATCCATAGGAAATGCAAACACTTTCTCCTTGCCCCTGTTTATAATGTGTATGGTCAGATTCTCTACAGGAATCAAAAAATCCATACAAGTAGTGAGGGAGGAGCAGAAGAGAGAGAGTTGGTGAGCTGTCACCTAACGGGTTCAATATAGGGGTATATGCCATACCTCCTGGGTGAAGGAGTCAAGTACAACTTGGAATTGACTTAACAAATACAAACAATGTAACTTAATTGTTTGTACCCATGTATTAATCTGAAAATTTTAAGAAGTTCACTCAAAAGAGGTGATTGAGGTGAGATAAATAGAACCCTCCCCCCACAGATGTATGGAAAAGGTTAAGGGAAACTGATTGTAAAGGGGGGAAGGTTACTAGAACTCAGTAAGGAGTATCTGTGGGGCAGGGCAGCAGACGGGAACTGCAACCTTCTGTAGACAAACAAGGTCACTGCCAAACTTCTGCCTGCCAGGCAGGACGCTGAAGAAATAAATACTCCAAGTTCTCTCTCCTCCTATTCTTTAATCTCTGACTGGTGCCTCTCCACTGATCAAACCCAATCAAAAGCCAAGGACAAGAGACTCTGGGAAGCAGAGAGTGCTACTCCAAAGAGGTTGACCTTGTGGGGTACAGAGGGGAGAGGTGAAGAAGGATGAGGAGTGAACTTGGAGGAGGAAACAGAGAACACCCAGAACTTTATGTCACCTCTGGTACCTGAAGGTATTTCTCCAGAAAGAAAAAGTCTGTGTTGGTAAAAAGCTCCTGGGGTCCCTCAGGAGTGATGGATCACATTATTTACCAGTGAGAGTTTTTGCTTCTGAAAGGCTCAGAGGTAATTACTATAATAACACACCCTTTCCCCTCTCTCTTGTGCCCATCGCCATGTCAAGAAGCCCTGTTCTCACTTCTCATTTCTCTGCTGCTTCCTTATCCTGTTGCCAGATGGTTTCAATAAAATTACAGGGCAGATAGTAAATAAGACATATTAATTTTTATTAACAGTTTGCATTACAGCTTATAATTTACTTTAGATTATGCTGCTTGAGCAATAAAAATTTATAATGAGAAGGCTGACTTAATTTGGGAGGAAAATTACATCAAAGTGATGGGTATGTTTCCCTTAATAGAGTACTCAGAGTAGAATGCCGAGAGATTCTCCTCTGAGTCCCCAGCCTGCAACCCTGTAGGATGAACGGCCTGTGATGGGAGCTATCGACGACCTGCCCCCTTCTTCTCTGCATTCTGTGTCATTCTTCTCTTCTCATTCCTTGCTCCAGACTGCCTGGCTCACTCTTGCCCCCCACAGGTCTATCATTGAAGGGGATGGGAGGGGCGTTGCTGGTGGCTAACACTGAGGTGGCACCTCCTCGTTGGGGAAGGTCAGCAAAGTGAGAAAGGAGGGGAAAACAAAGTGGGGAGGCGATCTTCCCATGCCAGGTAGGTCACAGGGACATCAGGCTGTGGTAATAGGAACCCCTTGGACTTAACCTGTGTTCACTGGGGGTGATTATTTGCAGCACAACATCAAGGGCAAAAGCGAGCCCCTGAAGGTTGAGTAAAGGGTTGTGCAAGAGCATGGGATCTACAAAATCTAAAACAGACTGAAATCAATAGGGCTTTTCCTTGAAAACCTATAAATAGTTTTCTGAAATCACATCTAAGGTCTTGGGTAACTATTTCTAGTAGCTCTCCTTTATGACATTGCTTCTCTTTCTGTTCGAGTACACCCAGAGCAATAGTGACTTAGGTGTGTGAACCTGCTTGCTGCCTTCTGTATGCAACAGTGTGCATGCAGAAGGGAGGACTGGGTGGTGGTGCAATCACATAATCTTAGGCTTCAAAGACGTGACTAAACTCTATAATTAGCCCTGTATATATTCAGGGCTAAATGGACAATGCCCTGAATTTAGGCAGGGCAGAGCTAGGTCTTTCTGAGATTAGAGTAGAGGATGAGTTGGTCTAGCAATTGACTTCTTGTCTCACTGCCCTGGGAAGTCCCCTTTGAGTCCTTTGAGCTCCTCTTAGGCCCATAGCTGGACTAAAAAATTAAACCATTTTTCTACCTTTTTTCACATGGCTGAGCCAGTCTAGGGTGCTAAACAGGGCTAAGCTTCATAAGCACACTTTTGTAAGATGAGAAACAAATGTTGTACAAATTGTATCTCTCTTGTTTACATCCACATTATTTTCCCATGTATTTTAGTGTATCTATCTTTTGCCATCTGGACATTTTCTTTTTGTAGGTCACATCTGTCTTAACCTAGGAGGAATTTGCATATTAAGCCAGTGAAAGCAAGTTGTTCTAAGTTGTTCCATCTTGACCTTCCTGGGCACTTTCAAAAGACCCAGCTGACCCACTCAAATACACTCCAGGAGCATCTAAGTCCCTCAGGAATACAGATTACATGTAGGAGCTGATCTTCCATCTATCACTGATTCTGCACACTCACTCTACTTCTCAACTTGGATGACAAGCTAGTTCTTTAGTTTTTGGAATTCACCTTTTCATTGCCCAATGAACTGTTTGGATGGCTTATCCTTGGTACTGATCCCTGGGAGTGACTGTCCCATGAACAAAACTGAGGCATTCCATCCCGTTCATCAGATGATGGAATCTGGCAATCTACATACTGCCTCATGCCTCATGTAGTTACTGAAAATTGGGAAGCATTAAGAGGGTTTCCCAAACCACCTAAAGTTGAGTGGCATAAATTTCCTGATATGATGCTGAAAGCCATACTCACTAGAGAAAACAGGAATATAATCTCATTTTAAAAACATTATACTGAAACTATTTCAGATTGTACATGAAACCAGTGCATTGTGCCCCATGATTGCATTAATGTACACAGTTATGATTTAATAAAAAAAAGTAAAAAAAAATGATACCATATAATATTTCAGCAATAGGACTTGAGCAAAGCTGATCCAAGATTTTAATAAATTTTTCTTCTCATGCACCAAACCCAGCACCATGCCCTTTCCCTTGCTCCCTGAATAAAAGCAAAAATGAAAAAAACTTACTGTAAACTGGATTTGGCAGCCACCCATGATGTAGTCCAAGAAAGAGTGCATCTTGTGGATCTACATAAGGAGGAGGAGAAGAACCTGGTTAATAACAGCATGGTCTGCTTCCTGGTACAATGCAGGGCTGAGCTTTGGGAATAGGCTGCTAAACCAGAGGAAAGAGCACGAGGACATCTGTGGGAAAAAGATGGGTCAGTTGATTTTGTTCTGATAGAGGAGACTAAGAAAATAATGTCAATACCACTGGGCTACGTGGGCTGCCAATATCCATTCTTTGTTCCCCTCTCTGTTGGTTTATGCATGATTTTATCAGCTTCTGTCTTTGGGGTGAGACTTAAGCTATATTTTCAAAGGTCACTGCTGTTTTGAAATCAATATTGTCTTACATTTGAATTTGCTCTTGCTTCCCTGTGTCTCAGTCTCAGTCTTGGTAACATTCTTTTTTTTTAAGAATTGTATTAAATCATAATTGTGTACATTGGTGCAATCATGGGGCATATTGTGCTGACTTCTACATTTAATAATTTTCACCAGCACCCTGCTAAGATGCACCGTAGTTGTGATCCCACCAATGAATCGCCCCAGGAAGTTTTTCTTAAGGAAATTTTGAAGCGTGTTTACATGCTGATAAGGATGAGCCACTAACAAGGAGTGAATAGATGATGCAAGATAGAAAGGTGATAATTGCAAGAAGATAATCTCTTAAGAACCTTAATGGGAATGAGATGGGGTATGACATATCCTTACAAAAGGACAAAGAGGAACAGGAGTCAGTTTAGTTTAACAGCAGGGAAGACAGAGAATATGGACATAGGTAAGTTATAGATTTAGTGGTAAGAAACGAGGTGATTCTTTTCTAATTAATTCTCTTTTTTGGTGAAATAAGAGAAGTATTAGGTAAGAGAGAAAAGATGTAAATAGTGTTTTAGTTGTGTTTAGTTTAGTTTTAGTTGTGAGGAGAAGGGAAAAGATACAAAATCATTACAGTATATTTCATTTTACATTTTAATAGGTTTTTTTCTTCAAGTTCCTACATAAAGATGCTAACCTGTAAAAATTTATGTGATTGTAAAAGTCTTCGCAATTGCCATTATTGTTTATTTATTTTATATCATTCTGTAGGAATTTTTATACCTAATGTCAGATTATACAGACTGCTTGCCCACCCTGTCTTGTGCTGTATGCAAAAAAGTACTTAATGTGTGAAATTTCTTATTGCCGATAATGACTATTTGCTAGTTTTGAGGTTCAAAATATTTGTTGAATGAATGGTGCTTTGCTGAACTCCATAATCAAGTTTTATAAAGTTAAAAAAAAGTTTTATAAAGTTGGTTGATAGTTACTATAACGTTTTAGCAACATTTTTATATTTCTAAAACTATATCAAGATGTAACATTTTTCGGGTCAAGTCTCAATGGTGTTTCTCTACATCTTGTGAAGGCTTTTATTGAAGACTGTCTTCTCAACGCTGTTTGTAAGTAGCTTTTAAAGATAGAGATCTCTTTGGGATAGACGGCAGATTTTCTTCTGACTAGGATAATAAAGATAATAACTCCCTCTTGAATAGGTTGAGCAGATTTGTTAGCAACCTTTTATAAGATTGGGGTTTTCCTAAGCTTAGAATCCCTTGGTTGTGACATAAATCCGTTGTGTTTCCAGCACCCACCTAGGTCCACTTGCATCACAGGACTTGAGAGGAAAGAGGAATGAATGGAACACAAAGCTCATGTGGCCCCTTATGCCATGAATAATGGAGTCTTTTGTCTCTGACCGAGAAATCTCATGGCTTTTTCTTCTTTTTTTTTTTTTTTCCTTCAGGTAGCAGAGAGATTTTATTTAGGAAGAACAAAGAGAAAATTTAGAGCACTTCCAAAGAGATTTGGAAGTGGGTCCCTCTCATGAAGGAGTAAAGGTGAAAATCCCAAGTCTTCTGACAGCATTTATGAAACCACGGCCAGCTAACTTGCTAACTTACAAGTAGGGTAAACATCTTCATCCTTTGAAGTTCCTGAGGTTTCAAAATGCTACATCAGCATAGTTATTTAATATCATTGAAAAATGTAAGGCACTCTTCATTTATTCTTTGGAAATTCTGCTATATCTCTAATGTTTTCCTCTTCTCTTTCTTTCCTTTGTTATTTTATTATTTTTAATTTTCAAGACTGAATTTAAACAACTTATTTTCTTATTCAACATTTAAGTCACATTTTATGTTTCAAAGTCATTATTATAGTACAGCAATAATGTTTAAGTTATTTGCTTGGCTTTGAAAACTGACAACTTTTCTTAAATTTGTCTTTTTTTCAAGAGTAGTTATTTCAAAAGAATTTTCTTCTGGGTGGGAATAGTAATTGCTTCTGAGTCATAGCAAGGAAAATGCATTGAATTTTAAACTCTGAAGATCACATTCCAGCCAACCTATTTCCCAAGTAATAGAAGCCCAAGTGCCTCCCTAAATATTAAGGAAGTGACAGCAATGATAAGTAGAGGACCGCTTCGAATTGTCGATGGAGAAGGGGTTTACTGTGTGGTTTACCAAATTTAGATTTGATAAAATGAGACCTAGCATGTACAAGTTGGTAGACATCAGGGTCAGTCAATGGGTCGGCCAGGGAAGGCCCAGTTGGCTTCTTTCAAGAGATACAACCTAACAGAGGGTCTTGAAAGTCATCAAAGAGTGAGACGTGAGCAGCATGAAATGCTCTAGAGAGGGCAAGGGAAAATTACATCCGGTGCTTTGAGAATTGCAGGATGTGGGTTGATAGAATCAAGCGTGGAACATTCCTACTCAAAATGAGTCAGAGGACAAGACTGGTGATCAAAGGCAGGAAGTAAATAAAGGTCCCGACACACCTCAGACCTATGGTGCATACTGCGCAGTGAAATCCAATCGAATTATTTCCCAAGAGGTAAGGAAACATCACAAAACAACGAGCGCATGCCTAATACTGGAAAACCTGGTGGGTCTTAAATGGGCCTCCTGATTTGCCCATGTTAAAACGTCATTGAATATAATTAACCAAATAATTGTTTACACATGCACACATTTTAAGGAATTTAATGTACACTTAAAGGATTAAAGTTATAGCCCAATAAAACACTCTTACTATGAGGTGTTTTCATTCAGAAATTATTGTATTACATTTCTTCCTTAAGGCACTAAAGTAAAAAAAAAAAACATTGTGGAAATGGTAAACTTTTATAAATATTATTTTTTTGAAATGAAACATTGTCCCATAAAGTTATTCTACTGTGCTATTTTTACCTGATTTTAAAAGCACTTGGTCTTCGAGATCTATTTTGGAGAATGCTAGATGCTTAGCCTCTTTCCTTGCTGAAAATGTCAGAATGGATCAGTGGAGTTTAAGTGACTTTTTTTCATGGCATTTGAGCATCCTGCTAAAATTTTGATCTTTATGTTTATAGGATGTTGGCTACTCCCCTAAAAAAGCTTGCTCTGCAGAAGAAAGAGAAACCAAATAAATGGATGAGCAGGAAGGGTAGAAGTTGTGTGAAGTGTGCCTCATATGCCAGAGGCTAGCTGCGACAGGTGTTTATCTATCTGTCTTTGAAATGCTTACTTTCTGATAAAAAGAGACTGACAACAGAACACGTCAAATATGTCAGGTGATCATGAGGGATATAGAGCAGAAGAAGAATAGGGAAGGCTGGAGGATAGCATTTAAGAGTTAGTATTTCAAAAACAGGCAACTGATCACAGTGTCTCTTTGCTTAAATCCTTTAAAGTGCCTCTGCACTCCATTCCCTTCCGCACCTAGATCACACTTCTAACCTCAAAATATTCTGCCCTGTATAGTTGACCCTTGATAAGCTCTCCATCCTCAATTCCTTTCGATGGGTCCGAACGTTCTCCACTTCTGCCATATTTAGCTCAACAGATTCCTGAATTAGACCAAGCTGCCTTATGCTTCCTGCCTCTTCTTGTTTATTGACATGAAAGTACCTGTGCCTTGCTCCCCATTTCTGTCTATCTAGTAAAGTTTCTTCTCATTCTTCTTATCCTTCAAGACTCAGATCTAGCATCACATTTTCTTAGAAGTGCTTTCAATCCATTTAGTCTATTATCCCAGGTCAGTTTCAAGGCCCTCTTCTTTTTGTGGCCCTGTAGATGGTTTCCGCCAAGTTGTGCGACCTACTCATAGCTCCATAACACTATTCTCTGTTCTAGCACCTTCCAAGCTGTGTTACTGTGTTACATACAGAAGTTTGGAACTAGGTGGCACAAACAAATAAATGCTATCATTGACTGCTAATTGATGCTCATTACTGCACTGTGAGTTGCTTGAGGTCAGAGTTTTAGTATATTTGCTTTTGTATTCCCTTCATTATTGCAATCCCTGAGACATGGTATGCATCTCATAAATATCTGTTTAGTCCATGAATTTTTTTTTTTTTTTTTTGAGACAGAGTCTCAAGCTGTCGCCCTGGGTAGAGTACCGTGGCGTCACAGCTCACAGCAACCTCCAATTCCTGGGCTCAAGTGAGTCTCCTGCCTCCGCCTCCCAAGTAGCTGGGACGACAGGCACCCGCCACAACGCCCGGCCATTTTTTGGTTGCAGCCATCATTGTTGTTTGGCGGGCCCGGTCTGGATTCAAACCCGCCACCTCAGGTGTATGTGGCTGGCGCCTTAGCCTGTTGAGCCACAGGCACCGAGCCTAGTCCATGAATTTTATATGTAAACATTTAATTGGGCTCTAGATCTTGCTTGATTTATACATTTTTCCCCACACCAGTATTAAGACATAGTAGCATGAAAATATGCACCCCAATTTCTTTTTCTTTTCAGTTGTAGATGCCATATTATATTCTGAGGTCATAATAGTATAATGACCTCAGAATATAATATCTTTCACTTATTGAATTCATACTAGGTTCCAGTACTGCTTTTTATGCCCTTCACATAGAAACAACTTATTTATTTTTAAGGACGACCCTCCTGATGGGTATTATTGATTTCCTCATATTACATTAGGATGAAGTGGTTAAATAAGTTGCTGAAGGTCAGTCATACAACAAGGTTTCAAACCCAACCAGCCTAACTCCAATTTTTTGTTTTTAACCATGACAGTATACTGTTTAATTTTTTTTAAGCTTCAGAAAGTTAAATTATTCATTCCTTAAGGGTGGGGAGAAGAGGAAGCTGGGAACTACTGGCAGAGAACATGAACTACTGAAAAATTGAAGGGTTGTTCCGTATGGTGTGGAGGGTGCAAAGCGCCTCAGGAATCATGCCAAAGCTTTGAACTTAAGCCTCGAGGTACAGTAAATTAGACACACGATATTTTTGTCATCTGCTCCCTTCAATAATAATTCATTAAATCCAGTGAAGGGTGGTAAATGCTCTGGAATAAATACAAGATGCTGTGGTTGCCATGGGGTGAGGTAAGATATAAAACAAAATAACCAACTCTTTGTGGTTATCAGATAGTTTGTCCACTGTACACTATATGTCCTGCTGGTAGAACAACAGCACATATTTGATTAGCATGCTCACACGCACGATTTCATTGGATTTTCCCCCATAACTCTGAAAGGTAAGCAGTACGGATTTAGTCCAGGTCTTATGGACACAAAAACTCAACTTGTCCAGAGGCCTGAGTGAGGAAATGTAAAAAGCATGAAGGCATGTGAGTGACTTAACTTGCTCCGTTCTCTTCCTGTTATTTTGCTTTTTAAAATAATTATATCAGATTAAACAGCTTTATTGCAATCGACACTGTCTAATGTAAAACAATATCAAAATTGGTCCAATTTTTTTTTTTTTTTTTTTTGTAGAGACAAAATATCACTTTATCGCCCTCAGTAGAGTGCCCTGGTGTCACACAGCTCACAGCAGCCTCCACCTCCCCGGCTTAGGTGATTCTCTTGCCTCAGCCTCCCGAGTAGCTGGAACTACAGGTGCCTGCCACAACACCTGGCTATTTTTTTGTTGCAGTTTGGCTGAGGCCGGGTTTGAATCTGCTGCACTCTGTATATGGGGATGGCGCCCCACCCACTGAGCCACAGGTGCCGCCCACAAAATTGGTCCGATTTTTAATTAATGTTAAGAAAGCAGATCAGTTGAGGCACCCATTCCGTGGTGATAATAATTGATGTACAGACCATTTCTACATTTCTCTTAACTTCCGAGAGATTTCACTGGCTGGTCTTACCTTCCATTGTTCCAGTTCTTCTATGTTTACCCTGGAGAGAGCTCACCTTCCACATTCCCATCTGGGGTGAGCCTGGAGAACCAAAACTGAGGGCTCCCAGAAACTTAGATGATGGCATCAGTGATCATGACCCAGATTACTCCTGTGATAACAAAAGACTTCATATCTATTTCCACGTTGGATCATCACCATAATCCTCTGACGTGTGAGTGGGAGATATTCATGCCCCAGTTTTACAGGTGAAGAATTGGCACATAGCTATGTTCTTTGCAAGGGTTTCTCATTGGCTTCACCATATATCAGTGGTTCTCAACCTTCCTAAGGCTGTGAACCTTTAATACAGTTAGGGGTCACAACCCACAGGTTGAGAACCTCTGCCATATATGTTTCTGTGAATCCTAGTGTGCTGTTGAAGCAAACCTCAGCACACTCACACTTTTCCACTTTTCTCCTCCTAAATAAGCACCATCATCCAGTAGCTGATTCAGTAACAAACTTAGGAGGTTTTCTTGAATTTTGTTTTCCTTTTCCCTACACCAGATCCATCAGCAAGTCCTGATGACTTCCTTCCTTCCTTCCTTTCTTTTCCTTTCCACAGAGTCTCACTATGTTGCCTTTGGTAGAGTGCCATTATGTCACAGCTGATGGCAACCCCAAACTCTTAGGCTCAAGTGATTTTCTTGCCTCAGCCTCCAAAGTAGCTGGGACTACAGGTCCCTGCCACAATGCCCAACTATTTTTTTTGCAGTTTTTGGCCCGGGGCAGGTTTGAACCCGCCACCTCTGGTGTATGGGGCCAGTGCCCTTACACCTTGAGCCACAGGTGCTACCCCGCCCGGCTATTTTTTGTTGCAGTTCTCATTGTTGTTTAGCCGCCCTGGGTCAGGTTCAAACCCCCCAGCCTCAGTGTATGTGGTGGCACCGAGCCCTGATGACTTTATTTCTAAACACAACTAGACTTTGTCCACCTTTCAGGGTGGGCATTTCTGTCTCTTTCATTTAGGGCTGTCATTCCCAGGACCTGGAACAGTATCTGGTATGCTGAACATCCTTGATAAACATTTGTAAATGAATATTTCCATTACTCCATTAGCAGTGATATTCAGAATATGTCAGAACAGAGGTGGCAGGAGCTTGCACCTTCAGGACAACTTAACCCTTTATGTTCCCTGCAGCACTGGGCATTCCCGCCCGGGTACTCCTTTCCTGCCTGGGTCATGGGATGGTTGGGATGGTCCTGGGGAAAAGGATGGGAAGGTGGAAGGCGTTTAGGCACTCTTATTGTTCTGAGATATTGGAACACTCTTATTGTTCCACAATGATAGTTTCATACTATACTCAAATCATATTATTCCCCTCCTTGGGATTCTCCAAAGGGCTTCTCATTGCCTTTATGATAACAGTCAGTTTTACAAATCTCCTAGCTTAAGGCCTCAGCTCGTGGCCTATTTCCTCTTGAACTTTCACAGAACCGCCTTCTTACCTTCTTATCATGGCAGAGAACTTAGCTGTAACCATACCTCTTTAGAGGGAACTTTTCTGGCCACTCAATATTAAGGAGTGTGGCCAGCCATTCTTTATCTCATCACCCTATTTCGGTTCTCTCCATGGGACTCCTTATTGCCTGTTGCGTTTGTGTTTTTGTTTTATATCTCACTTCCTCCACTTAAGTAAGAACACTGGGATTTTGTTTCTCTTGTTCACATTGCAGTAACTTAGGACACATAGCACGGGCCAGGCACTTAGTAGGCTCTTAATAAGTGTTTATTTTCTGAATGAATGAACCAGGGATGCATCATGGTCTGTAGTATTAATTATTCCTCACCTTGGTGCCAACTTTTCTCAAGTATTAGGAGATATTTAATTTCTATCAATGTCCGTATGAATTGAATTTCCTAACACAGAAAAGAAGGAAACGAAACCATCAATAATTCATTAAATGAAACCATCAGTGATTCATTAACTTTAAAGTATTTTAAAAATTTTAACTATATTAGCAAAGAAGGTAGACTATTCCTATTACAATAAAGGCAAACCTTTACCCAAGCGAGGTAGTTTGGGAAATACTGCTGAAAATGTACCCTCTTACCAAGAAAAGCAACTTGAGTACAGGTCTAATTTTATAGAAAACATTCCAACAGCCAGTAATCACTGTGCAATGATAACATGTGTGTGTATTTGCCTAAATATTAACTAGTCATCATAAAGACTCCCTAGATTACAAAAAAAGATACTGATGTACAAACATTAAGAACATAAAGTACTTTATTTATTTATTTTTTTTTTAGAGGCAGAGTCTCACTTTGTTGTCCTCGGGAGAGTGCCACAGCTCATAGCAACCTCCAACTCTTGGGCTTAGGCGATTCTCTTGCCTCAGCCTCCCGAGTAGCTGGGACTACAGGTGCCCACCACAACGCCCAGCTAGTTTTTGTTGCAGTTTGGCTGGGGTGGGATCCGAACCCCCCACCTTCAGTATATGGGGCCAGCACCCTACTCACTGAGCCACAGGTATTGCCCCATAAAATACTTTATTAAAATAAAGAAGAAAATAAGAAATCTGATAAATGTCGGATATGATTTTCATTTTTAATCACTTTCATAAATTCTAGTAGTACCAGATAAGAGTGCACTATTACTTACTAATCCAGCAGCTCTGTGATTTGCAGATTATTCACTACATCGAAGAAAGGATGGACAAGCAGAAAATCGTGTGAATCCTGAATTCTTACATAAATGTGAAAGTATTACTACTCTGCTAAACTTGATGTTCTGGATTCCTTGGGAATAATCAGTCTGAGAGGGTCTGGGGAGAGCCTTTCCTGTTGCCGATTTTCTTTGTCTGTTTCTGTCAGCTGTGTCAGATAGGAGTTAAGTTAGAAGTGAAACATGACATTCTGACAGTGAATCCAGCAGACAGATTCTTGGCTGCATTCTCAGCTACACTTGAACTTCTGCTAAGCATGTGATGAAAGAGTGTTTTCAACTGCACCAGCTGTGGAGAGGTTAATAAAACAAAAGAGGAGCAACAAAACCGCTCACAGAAGAAAGCTTCTGGCTTTGCTGATTTTTCTGGTTGGGAACCGCATGACAGGGAGCTGGAACTGCTGTATTGTTTTGGCCTTAAAGAAACATTTAAAACAAGTGGATCTTCTGAATCAAAGCTTAAGGGGAATACAAGTGGCACCTTAGATGCAATGTTACATATTTTGGTGCTAGAAATGGAAAGTTCTTACTTTGCCATGGACAACTAGAGAGGAGGAAACCTGTGTTCATTTTGTTGGCTCCTCCTGTAAACAGAGAAGTACACAGGCTTTCAGCTGTTCAAGACATGCAGAAGTGAAGGGGCTTGGCTTCGGGGACTGGGAGCAGTCACATGCGCTCTCCCTGTGTCCCACTCCCCCAGCAAAGAACTGGACTGGAGAGGCTCGCTTAGCCGGAGCCATTACTCAGTCCTGACTTGTGCGGAGAAGGTCAACTGCTGATCCATGAATCATTTACGCTGGAGGAAGAGTAAGCAATACCCCGGGAGACTAACTGCACTGGCCTCTCCCCCAAACTCAGAGCACTGCACAGCACACAGGAGAGGAGGGCCATTGCTGATTTCCCTGTCGTTGTCACCAGCTCTCTACTCCCCCACACCTGAGGTCCAGCCCTCAACATACTGAAGTCATCTGTGCTTTTAGCACAGTCCCAAAATGCCAAAGGAGGTAGATAAGGACTCTCATCACGTCACACTGGTTTCTACCGGGGGAAGGAATTCAAACCAACCTTTTACTGTCCACTTCACTATTTGCCGAAGGCCTGTTACATAAGCATTTGGGGGTATGATGAATGTGACTTATCCAGGTGTTTATGTTTCTTCAGTTGACTTGGGGGTGGTGGTGGGGAAATGATGAGCATCTAAAATGCTTAATAATCAAGAGAGATTTTAAAAGCAATTCTTCATCCTAGTTTGTCTAAAGAATGAAAGAAACAGACTTATCCTCATCTTTTTATCCATCAGGGATGATGAAATTCAGAGATTCAGAAATTTCTACTGTAATAAAACTGATTGTTCTGGACACTGTTTCTGAAAAGTTGCAGAACTTCCAGAAAGTCCTAACACTCATCTCCTTCCCCCTCTTCTCCTAATTTCCAGGATTCCAGCCAGTTCAGGTTCATGTCCAGAAGCCTTCCCTTCAGATATGCAGCTAGCTCCTCAGGGAGTCTTCTCTGTGGCTCCTGGTCTCAGACCGTCAAGTTGAAGTTCTGTGGACTGGCTAGGCAGCAAAGGCATGCGGTGTGTCCTATACCAGAGGACAATAGATGCACTGGTGTCTTGATTCACTAAGTTTGTAAATTAGGGAACGACTAATCACAGTGCCAAGGAATCTCTCCTTTTCAACTTTATTTTCAGCAGGATAATGAATGTGATTTGATTCGCACAAATGCTATTTGCAGAGATGTTTGTTTAGGAGTACTCCAGTCACACTGAATTGTACCTGGGATAAAGTATTAGTGAGGTTGAGAGACCAGTCAGGCAAAAGCAGGAAAAAAGTTGCTTGCGACAGTAGATGAGAAGCTAAGTTGCCCTAAATTCTGCTCACTATACAACTATCAAATACTAATTTGCATATCAAGAGGATGGTAATTTTCTCTTCTCCTTGTTTGCTCAGCAGGTAGCCTGTGAAGACAGAAAGTGACACCTAGCATTTTTTCCATCCACCCACCTTTCCCTTGAGAACCCAATACCTCAAACAACTGTGACCTTGACCTATTGATCGCTTAGGAGAAGGCACAAGCAATTTAAGAAAAAGATAAAAAGATGATTTCAAGGTGAGATATCCTCAAAGATCTTTAAATATCATTGTAGCATTAAAGCAAAACTGTTTTTTTAATGTGTTTTTTTCTGCACCTCAGGTTTTTTGTCTCTAAAATAGGGCTAGAATTGCCCGGCTAAATGTGAAGATAAAAATTCCATATAGGTCTAAAACCTAAATACCTAGCAGAGACTATAGAAATAAAATTAAAATTCTGCCTCCTCTTACACGTATGCGAAATATAATTAAAACTTACTGAATTTGATAGTAGAGGAGAACATAAATTAATTCTCAAAATATAGTCGTTATAAACCTATAAAATAGCAAACCAATGCAGTTAACTTTTCTTACTTCATTTTAATTTAAAGCATTTATAAAATAATACAATTTCAAGTCTGAGTAATTATATATATCCCCTGTTTCTGGAATGAGATTTTTAGAGTTAGAAATGAGTTTCAAATAACATCAGTTTGAGGAAAACACTTTAGCTTCAATGTCTCACGCTGGGTGCTGAGTATTTATTCTTAAATGGAATGTCTCTAGTTTTTTTTTTTTAATTTAGTTCTGAATATTAGGGAACACATACATTTTGGTTCCATAATCTGTTTTTGTTGAGATTGAGTCAAATTTACCGGCGCCTTCACCCCGAAAGTGTTCACTAGGTGTGGAATCCCCCATCCCCTTGTCTCCCCTCTCACCATAAAATCAGCTTTCAGGAGACATTCAGGTTCTCATTCAGAGAATACTTCATCTTTGTATTTTCTTCATTTTTTTGGGAATGTGAGTATGTGCAGTGGGCAACACATAAACAGAAATCTCAAATCATTTTCCTCTTGGTTTGGAAGAAGTAGAAATAGCATAACTATTGGCCACTGAGACTCTGTGGGTTTCCCAAGAGACAAGATGTGCTGGGCATGGAGCCTTCGATTGTGGAGGGGCAAAATTACAGGGCTTGGAAGAAAATATTATTCTACATGGCCCGACAAGGCGTGTTATCAGATACTTAGTTATTGTTGCTTACCTGGGCAGGACACCAAAAAGGGAAGAGTGTGGGATGGAGGAAATCATTATTCAGAGGCTGTTACTCAACACTGAAGGCCTGACGCCCGTGTGAGGGAGCCACCCGGCAATGTTTCTTTTATTGCAGTTTGTATGAACATGCCCACGACTTCTGTTTTTAGGAATCTGTCACTTGACAGATAATTTACATTAAAAAATGAAACAATAGAGCAATAGGAATAACAGCATGAGGGTTAGCAAACCGAAAGGGTCATTTGCTGTTTTTTTTTAGCATCAGCCACTTGGCGTTGAGTCAGTAAGAGGCACAAGAGTGTCCCCCTCTCAACCATGATGCCCTTTCTGAGGGGCCCCCTCTCCTCTAAAGCGCAGGTGAGGCACCCACAGCACAGTGGGATGTCTAGCTGCTGGCAAGCTATGTCTGGCTTAGAGATAGCAAACAAAATAAGGTCTCACAACTTTTAAGAACTTGGGTTTGGTAACTGAAAACCTGAAGAGTTTTGCTGTGTAGATACACCAGTTAACTCTTCCACGGGGGTTTCTGTCCTCTTTGCTGTCTGATTTTTGATTATTCTAAAATTGTGTCTGAGGACAGTGTAAGAATGTCTAGGTATGTACTACAACACGTAGGGTGTGCACATGACTTTCCTTACTTGGGGTCAGATCCGCCCTGGGGTATCTATCATTTAAAATCATGAAACAAGGCCAGGGTGGTGGCTCATGCCTATAATCCCAGCACTCTGGGAGGCTGAGGCAGGGGGGTCACTTGAGCTCAGAAGTTTGAGATCAGCCCCATAGCAAGCTACTATAACTACAAAAAATAAAAAAATTAGCCGGGCATGATGGCACACACCTGCAAGTCCCAGCTACTCAGGAGGCTGAGGTGGGAGAATCATTTGAGCCCAAGGATTGGAGACTTCAGTGAGCTATGATTGTGCCACTGCACATAGCATGGGGGACAGAGAAGACCCTGTCTCAAAGAAGAAGACAGAAAACAACATCAAAACCCCCTAAAAATCACAAAAAACTCACAAAACAAATACAACATTGTAGGATGAAATCTTGTGAAGATTCTAGAAGTTTCTAGAAAATTTTCTAGAAATTACATTTTGAGGCATATTCCTTCCTTTAGAACTGTCTGCTTTGTTTACATTTACAAATAGCTTCAAATGGTGAAATCTCAAAAAAGATTTTATGATCTCTTAATCCCACAGTGCAAAACTAAAGACACTGGGAAAACCAGTTTTAACATTAATGACGCTCTCTTCAAAGTTCTCCAAAATTACTTTTTAAAATTATTTACAGCCAGGTGTGGTGGCTCAGGCCTATAATCCTAGCATCTTGGACGGGTGAAGTGGATGGATTACTTAAGCTCAGGAATTTGAGTCCAGCCTTAGCAAGAATGAGACTATCTCCAAACTTCACAAAGAAAAAATCAGCCAGGCCTCTTGGCATATACATGTACTTGCAGCGACTCCAAGAGGAACACTTCAAGTTGCAGTGATTTTCAATGGGTGTGCTGTGAACATTTTTAAATATCATTAATTAAAATTATTTTAGAAGGAAATTCAAAGCACAGTAAATATATTTTTTTCTGATCAACATAATTTAAGTGTGCCAAGGAAGTTTAACTATAGGTTCAAGTGTGGTGTGAGATAAAAAGGTTGAAAACATAAGCCCCAGAGATTGAGGTTGCTGTGAGCTGTGATGCTGCCACACTCTACCAAGGGCAACAGAGTCAGACTCTATCCTTCCCCCAAATTATTTATTTCACAATAATGGAAAATGAAAACATTTATAAACTTGTCAGATTAGCTTTTGTGGGTCTTTGTTTAAGAGTAATCTTTTTCCCCCAGCAGGCTTATTTATTGAATCTCCAATATAATTTCTAAATTATTGTTGCCCTTTACAGTTTTCACAGTTAGAAGTTATCTCCTATCAATTATGTGTGTTAGAAGATTTATCCAAAAGTGTGGTCTATCTCCTCCCCTCCTTCAATCATTGGGAAATTTCAGTAACATCATCATCATCATCATTACAATCATCATCATCATATCACTTTCTGGGAGCTGCCTCTTTGTATACATTATTTTAATTGTCATGACAACCCTGCCATTCTTATGGATGAGGCCCAGAAAGCTGAACAAAGCTCCAAGGGCTTTGGGGCTTACAAGTGATAGTGATAGAACTTGATCTTGTGTCTGTCTCTTGCAAAATTCACTGTCCCTAATTCTGCAATACGTAAAATTATCAAAATGTAAACTATTAGCTATCCAAGCATGGTAATATTACCTTCATATGCATTCATATACCCAGTGGATCAAATCCTTTGTTTTTAAAGAGCTCATGTTTATTTCCCAGAAACTCTGAGGGTATGGAACTCTACCACACCATAAACTCTACAGGCTTTTGTTCGGTTCTCAAAGCCTCTAACTCTCTGCCAGGGAGCATTTTGGAAGACTTAAGCTTCCTAAATTGGGCACTGACTAATTTGGTTTAAAGCTGATATAACAAGCGGAATTTCTACTTATCCACTGACTCGTATTGATCACACACCAGTCTTGTTTTTAACCTAACCACACTTGTCCCAATTTTCTAATCTACAGAATTCTCATTACCTGCAAAGAAAATTTCAAAACAGATATTTAAAGAAGAGAATGAGCTTAGATGGCGTTATAGAAATTAGACAGGGGAAATCGATTTCACAGATAACTCTAAGTGCCTGGAATATATAAGCAGTATCCAAATTCTTGATAATAAAGTGATGATATCTGGTACCTTCATAACTATAAAAATGTTTCTCTTGGGATTTTTAAAAAATATATAAAAGGAAGAAACTCAGAATAAAAACAAAAGTACAGATAAAGCCTAAAAATGGAAAGCAATTATGGAGAGAAAGTGAATGAGAAACAGGAATGTTAGAAACATCAGATAACAGTGATCCAAAAGAGAGAACCCTCAGGACAAAGAAAGATTCAACAATAAATAATGATGGAAAGTAAGCAGGGCACAAGGTTATAATTCAAAACAAATTTTCCAAATTTGTTTGAAATGCATATCTTGGAGTTTTACATGAACCTGATGCAGTGGGAAAAAATACTGGACTTGGAATCTAAGGCCCTGGTTTGAGGTCTGGCTCCATCGTTTGTTATCTATGTTTTCTTAAATAAGACACTGAGGTCCCTGTTTTGTTATGTATAGATCAAATGGATGCTATAAAATGCTGAAGAACTCAATCCAGCAATGAGTAGAATTTAGAAGGCACCTTATTATATAGGAAAACAATATTTTCTTGCCATTTACTGATGACAACCTGCATAGGACCCAGCACTACCGGGAGAACCTACTTACTCTCTTAAGTAGTCTTACCTTGTTACTACAACAATCATATTTGCCAACATTATGCTAATGCTTTCTTCAATTTTGTTGTCTATAGTGCATGTTTGATCTTTCTTACTGAGTAGAAACTGACTATACAAATAAAAGTTGATGTTTTTAAGGTCTAGTGCTGTTCTTGACGTCTAGATTAAACCAATGCACAAACCATGGACAGTACTATCATTTGTATCTTCTGTAGAATATAGTTTAGATTCTGCTTAAATTCTCCCTATAATTGCCAAAGCAGCACACCCTTTAATTTCAAATACACAATAATACATAAAAGCATAATACTGTAGTTAGAATAAATTTTAAAATGGTTCATCAGATGCATGTCAGAAAAAAGATGAGGTGAGTTTGACATTGGAATGTCCACATAGGTTTTAAGGCAACATGGATAATATTATTTTCTTCTGTAAATAAAGAAAAAAGATCTTCACTTTTTTTCTGGACCTTTTAATGCAAATAACCATCCCTGCCAATACATGTAAGTGATATATAAACAAGTCCGCTCTTTCCTCCTGCCCCTGCACTTGCTCACTCACGACCCCTGAGCGTATCAGGAGAAGGCACATGCGTTTCTCGTGTTCACTGTGGTCACTATGGCCTTGACTGGTGAGTGGAGCTTCCTTATGCTGAAGCCTGAGAAGCTGTTTAGAGGGAAGGAAGCATAGAAAGGAATCAGTATTACTCTGAAGGCACTGTGCTTTGTCTTCTAGCATCACGTATTTTGGCTATGTGACTTGGAGAGAGTCATTTAAACCCTCTGAAGCACAGGGTCCTATTTTGTAATGTGAACATGAATGTATTCTCTCTGTTGTAGAGTATTTCTGTGTTCTGTAAACTCTCATAAAAGCAGCATGTTCTATTTGGGGGGATGGGGTGGGTGGATTGTTTTATTAAATGAAAATAAGGGAATATTCAAATGGGGAAAAGTAAGAAAAGTAAATATGAAACATTTCAGAAAGCATTATAGGAGAGACTTTTGAGTTCTAGAATAATGTGCTTAGAACATAGTGATTACTGAGTCAAGATCAAGTGATGACCAAACAGCCCTTTTGATCTTCATGTAGAAATATGTAAATAACTAAATCTTCAGAAAGTTTTTTCTTAGATAATATAAAAGTGTTCAACAAAAGCCTTATCACTGAGGCTGAAGCAGACTTATAGCAAAAGAAGCGCTAAGGAAAACTTGTCCCTTGTCCCACAAGGAGATTTACCAAACCAGAATTGTCCCTGAGTATGATGATATCTACTTAAAACTATTCTTTTTTGGAAGATGTCTTAATTTGGAAGAATTTTTTTGATTATTGGTTTTCCCAGTCATCATGGCGAGGGCAGATATGAAAACCCTCTGATGACAGATAACCTTAAGAGAACCAATAACTAAAGTAACAAAAAATCATTAGTAAATGAAGGGAAGGGAACCCATCTCCAAGGTGGAGAGGAAGGACGTAGGCTCCTGGGATCTCCTGTTCCTCATTCATTCCCATTCACTCATCCTCAGTACCTGCAGGACCCTGGGTTGGTCAACAGCATAGTACACCATGAATGAGTGAGCTTGGTCACTCATGACTATGGAGGGGGGCACAGAACGGGGGCATACCTTGTCTAAGGCAGTTTGAGAAGTGGGAGATTCCCCACAATGCACAGGACATGTGGCCACAGTATGATAAAGAGCCCTTTCCATCACACCACTTGGTTGTGGGGCTCTTAAAAAATATCACACCCTTGATTTTCTCCCGTTCTTTCCCATTATTTTATTATACCTGGGGACATAGACCCATGTCTGCTTGCTTCTCATAGATGGATTCAGAAGCTACTTTGACAAATTCAAATGTTACATAGTTAGGATTTTGTACTTGCACATACAATTATTTTTCAAATGGAAGCTATAGATACGATCAGAAAAATCAGTCTCTTAGAAATGAGTTCCTTTTGTAAAAGAACAACCACAAAAAAAAGAAATAAGTTCCTTAAGTACCTTAAAACAGTAGAAAATACAAGAAATTGGTAGAAATGTAAATTTTACATTTATTTTTACATATGTGAATATCATTTACCCTCTCAATTTCTCAAGGTTCTGATTAAATGAATTTGCTATGTAATGTGTATCTTTTTTTTAGAGGTCTAAAGTTCATAAATATAAAATCGATATTCCTTCTATATTGCATGTAAGTCCTATTTTCCTGAAAATGATAATTATTGTATCCTTTCTCCACAACACAGGTAGGCAGTTAGGGAACATGGACGAGAAGAGAGAGTATGTTGCTTTACAAAATCTTCATTTATTTGAAATCATTTCATGTACACTAGATGCAGACACTGTAAAAACTATATACTTCATTAGTAAAGAATAAATGTGGATACATTGAAAGAACAGAATAATAAAACAGCTACAGCAGTTACCAGATTTCAGAAGTATCTCTCTTGGTAGTTTTGATACTACTTTTAAACATATTTCAAAAATGTGTAGTATTATAGTTTTTATACTTCACCAAAGAGAATTTGCTTCAACTACAGTTGGAATCAGTAGGAAACATGCTGTACTATGTTGTCATGCTGTCATGAAAATATTCATTTCCCTAAACTGTAAGTAAATAATTCTTATAACTGATTTTCAACTACTATTTCATTGATGTGGCTATGATGAGAACTCTGTTCATTGAAGTAAGATGCAAACTCTAAACTTAACTAGTTCTTGCCTTTCTTTAAAATTGAAACACTGGAGAGAGAAAGCCAGAAGCAATTGGGAACACACCTCAGAGGGAGCTAGAGGGCATGAGGTATACCAGACTCCTGTTCCCCAGCCAATGGGTCTTGGGTCCAGCAATAAGGGCCAATGAATTGGATGCACATTTATTTTTATGTTCTAGTCTCTCCCTTTCCTTTATAACACATGATTTTTTTTGAGAGGGGGTTTAAAAATTGATCTTATAAGTTTCATAAGAGAAGGAATTGATGCCTGTGGAGGAAGGATGCTGAAGGGTTTTAATAACACTCACTGCTAATATCTATTGAATGCAGGGATCCCGTATTGCCCTGAGCTCTTTATCTATCTGTGATAGAACTTGTTCTTCTCTTTGTTCGATGCCTTGGTCAAAGAAGAAAATTTCATCAAAATTGCAAGTGATATAAAATTAGGAGAATTAGCTAATTATTTAGAGGAAAACAATTCATTAAAAACAGCTTTACAAGCTAAGAAGAGTGTTTGAAAAACAAAAAAGCTGAAATTCAAGAGAATAAATGTAAATCTTAGATTTAGTTTCAAATGATCAATTTCTTGGGTGGAGAATGGTGGAGATCTGATTTGGTAACATATATAAAATAGACTTTGGTTTTTAATGCAAGTTAGTATAACCTGAGAGCTTGGATCTGCTGCTAAACCCCTAACTCAGTCTTATTCTCTATTAATTGAAACCTAGTGTCCATATTTAGGGAATTACTGGCCTGCCCCCATTTGCTGCTGGTCACACAGGGCGTGCTCCATTGGTCCCGGCACCACATTTTGAGACAAGTTGACAGCAAACTGGAACGTGTTCAGGGGAGAGATGGTGAAGGGTCTGGGAACCATATACAATGAGGAATAACTGGGAGAATGTGTTCATTTAGCCTGAGAAAATGACAAGTTGGGTTAACAGTTTCAAAGCCTGTTCTGCAGAGCAGGGGATGAATTTTCTGCAGCATTGCAGAACTGAAATGAATGGAGGGGTCACAGGGTGTAAATTGAGCACCCAGAGAAAACTGCTTTTCTAAGAAAGTGACTCATGAATCAGGCCAACTCCACAATGCCAAGGTGCTGGCTGGTGGTATTAGGCACGGCCTGTGTGCCCACCCACGGGAGCAGGAGGAAGGTGGCCTGGGACTGCCGGGCCCTGTGAGTTTGAGCTAGATCTGTGGTCATTCTCTTCTTTCCTTCCTGTAAGAAGCAGAGTCAGAGTCCAGGGCAAAATCTCCTCTTTGAAATTTAAACTGGGGTCCATTTTCTTCTCCATGATAACCCCCTCAGGAGTCTTTAATGCCTTTGGAGAGAATGGTTCCCTAATGTGGAAATTTCCCCCAACACAGGCAGACAGTCACTTTGTACCTGTAATTTACATCTTTCCTTTCTTTTTTTTTTTTTTTAACATCTGTTGATAAAAAAGGAGTCAAGTTAGGTCGGAATCAAAGTCACAGGCAGCAAGTCTAGTAGGAATAGTTTCCCGCTGTTTGTTTGTGACTGAGTAGTTCATGGTCTAGTCACTCATCAGCCAGGATGTTGACTTGTACTTTGTGTGGGGAAAACTATAGTGGAGAAGTGTGAGCAGTAAACACTAATCGTGTTTGCCTTGAAGACAAAACTCAAGTTGCAGAGGTGTGTGTGTTTTCGTGGGGATTGTAGTGCGGAAACACTGTACAGAAGGGCAGATTAAGTTAAAAATGACTATTGTCAGCATCGCTCTTTACACCACTGTCTAAAGCATGTCTGTGTGCATTACTGACGATGGTACTCATTAGCGTAAATCCTTCACTCATGCCTTTAAAAATAGGTAATGTATTTATGGATTGAGAAGTGGTAGCAAGGCTTTCTCTTCCTTCCTTCCTTCCTTTCTTCTTCCTCCTCCTTCTGGCCCTCTTCTTCTTCCCCTTCCTTCTCCTTTTCTTCTTTTCTAACAAAAGGGCACACTTTTTTCCCTATCCTTGAACCCTCCCCCCCCCCACCAGCCTTTGGTCTAGAGAGTACGAACTTTGGGGGGTTAGGTCTGGCATTTTAGCTTCTTCCCGTGTATTGCTGTTTGTTGACTCCACAACTTTGCAATGTCTTTTTTTGGTAAAGCAAACAGGACAGCATAAACTATGGAGAATTTATTAGCGAATTTTCAAGGAGTCAGCTCAGTACGTACTGAATCATGACATTTGGAATGTTTTCCTATTGTTGCACGGTTCCAGCAACCAGCCTCGGCCGGAGTGCCTGAGCCCGGCTTGCCCTGTGCGGTTTGAGGCCTTTAACTCTGAGGCAGGTCATTAACCGGCTGGTGAAGCAGCGGCACATTGTTCTGTTATTTTCGAACCACAACAGCCTCTGTGGAATCCAAGAGCCATAAAAATGTAGTTCTGATGCTGCCTGGCAGAAGCATAATTCATGTACTCTATAATTTAAAGGGATTTCAATGCAATTCTAAAACTAATACAAAATGAATTGCTTTGGGGGAATACTGGTAACTTATTTAATCAATTGATTCTACTAATTTAAAAATACAATCAGCCTGGTAGCTGTGTGTGTGTGTGTGTGTGTGTGTGTGTGTGAAGATAGGTAAGAGAAAATCCCACGCCAGTAGTTTTAAGAACATAATGTCGCTTGTTGGATTTAAAAAAAAGAAGAAAAAGGAAAAAAAAGTCCTAGAACAATTTATGGGCTGTAGCCAGTAACAAAGTGTTTCTCCCTGTGCCTTTTTATCATTTCCCTCCCCAAATGTTGATTATGCCCAAGTTAAAAAAAAAAAAGTTTTGGTAAGTTACTAGGAGGTTTAGATTTCAGCCTGGATTTTTTTTTTTAAAAGCCTTAAATGAAAGGCTCTCTTTAATCAGATAATTGAGCAGCCGGTAATTTTAGCCCGTCTGTGACACACCAGTTGGCAGGTAGAGAGGTACGCAGCTCTGCGTCTTTGCCCCTATTCACCCTCTTTCCCTCGGGATTGTCATTGAGCTCCCCCATCTTACTGTGTGTCCCCAGAGACGGCCCCCAAACATTTTGAAGTTCGGGAAAGCTAGCTGTCAGAGGTGACCATGCAGATGGCACAAAAGGGACCCCATCCCACCATCACCCATCTAGGGGAAAAGGCAGGCCTCCCTTACTCCGCAGCGGTCTCAGATCCAGAGCATTCGTGTTTCAAATGGATCCCCAGTTTCCTGAAATCTTGGCTCTACAGTTGTTTAGGAGGCTTTGGTGGGGCTTTCCATACAAGCACATTAACTCTTCTATTTTAATTCCCCCAATGTGAGTAATAGCAGTTCAAAAATGCCCTCTATGATGTCACATCACGAAGGGCTCGGAAAGTTAGCCCTTACTCCTATTGTCTGTCTGTTTTCTTTTATTCCTTCCCTACTCACCGCGTTCATTGGCAGCCATGAATGAAATGTAACATACTAAATGACTGACATCCATTACAGCTCCTCGACAAACCCTGGGCTGTGTTTCGAAAGGCCTGGAAGAAAAAGGATTGTGTGCTCTTTGAATCTTGGTCTGCTGAACGGCTGCCAAGTGAGGGCTGCTCCATTCAAAGGGCTGAGTGAATAAATGAGAATAACATCCTTGGGGACCCGCAGGATCAGCTTACTCTGAAAATGCTCAGCTTCACAAAGGGTCAGAGTCACAAGGTAAATGAAAATGGCTGGGAGGGGACTTTGATGGCCGAAACACTGTAACAGTAGAGGACTTGAAAGAAAACTTTATTTAAAAAAAGAAAAAAAAGAAAAAAGAGGAAAGTGGGGGAGGGGATCCTCATTTGATAAGAACAGGCTTCAGCAGCCACATCAATGAATATTTGTTTATAAATTTTACACAATCAGTCTACACATAAATCTATGTGTGTATGAAAATGTATAAACTCTTCATCCATCCACACCTGTAAACATCATGCATTAATTTTATTTTACACATGAATTAAAAACTGGGTCAAGCCTGTTAGCTCGTTTTCCTGGTGGGCTAAAACACAAGCGCTCTAAATTTAATCTTAGTTGCAAGTGACAAAATCTAGAGCACCATTAAACATCTCACGCCTTGGGATCACTCCTGGTCCCCCCCACCCCACTCACTGTTTCCCAGTTAGAATGGTTTCTATTTGACCACTTTAATGGAGGTGCGTTAGAAGCAGTTTCTAGGCAAGAAAGAAAATCTTTTTTCAGAAGAAATTCTAGAAAAAACACAGGAATTCTTGACCTGTTTCCACAGAGACCCTGTCTGGTGCTTGCCACAGGGTCACTCATAGAGGGCTCTCAGGCCCCTGACACTTTCAGGTCATTTTTAAGTGTGTAGACTGTGTAACTTAAAGAAATCTTACCAAATTAATTGCATGAGATCTCTCTAGTAAAGATATGATTGAGGTTCAGGTCATATCTTTTTATTTTTTATTTTATTTTTAGATTAGCTGGAGTGGATGAAGGAGATTGGGGCAAAAGGCCACCGTGCTCCGGCAGGTGTGATCTCCAATACAGGTGACATGTTATCTCGAGGTGAATGTGCCCCTCTCCCCTTCAAAGGTATTTCTACTCTTAACCTGTGCATATGAGCTTATTTGGAAAAAAGGTCTTTGCAGATGTAATTAAGTTCATCTTAGCTTAGGGTGGACTCTAAATCCGATGGCAGGTGTCCTCAGGAGAGAGAGAGAAGACAGAAGGAAGAAGGAAATGGGCAGGTGGAGGCACAGAATGCTGGAGTGTGGCCACAAGCCAAGGAATGCCGAGGGCCAGGGGCAGCTCCCGCACACTGGGAGAGGCCTGGATGGGATGCTCCCTCCGAGCTTCAGAAGGAACCACTCTGATAACGCCTTGATTTTTGAATTCAAGTTTCCAGAAATGTAAGAGAATGCAGTTCTTTTGTTTTAAGCCACCAATTTGTGGCAGTTTGCAGTAGCACAGGGAACAGGTCGTGTTCCTATCACTCTAGGAGGGTCAGTAGTAACTAATCCCGATGGCAATGGCTGTGTGCTACATAGATGCAGTCACCGGGGCAGCTAGCCTGGGCATGCCGCTCTTTAGTGAGAGAGAGTATCAGTGACTTCTGAGGCAGCACCTGGAATTACTGAGTCACATTGGCCATGGAAGGCTCCCGTGATTGTTTTCCCAAGAAAACCTCCTGGTTTTCAGGGCCAACTATGCATATCTCCTCAGTAGAACATTACTTAGCTGATGTTTGTGAAGGAAAAAGAAAGTTGTTCCCCAAATGTATACATGTGTGGGAACAGGCTCAAGGGATGTTCCAAATACAATCATATCAGAATGGCATGTGAGGGCTGCTGGTGTTGAGAAAGGCCGCTGTACCCTACACAAAGCAACTACCTGTGTTAACTGAAACATTCACTATTCAATAATTAGGAATTGATGTTCTAAGCATTTTATAATCACTTAGTAGTTGGTTACTATATATATAGTCTTATTGAGTTTTAATAACTTGGTTGGAGATTTGGGGTTAATATGTAGCACATTTAAATTTTTTCCACTTAATGGGGAATTGACTTTCAGTTACTGTATATTTCAGAATGTTTATTTCTCAAGAAGGCATACTGAAAGTTGTGCATTGGTATACATTTATATGTGCATGTTTTAGTATTATTATTGTTATTATTTTTTTTTTGTAGTTTTTTGGCCGGGGGTGGATTTGAACCCGCTACCTCTGGCACATGTGGCTGAAGCCCTACTCCTTTGAGCCACAGGTGCTGCCCGTGTATGTACCTATTTTAAAGAAGCATGACTACCCTTGAAGAACATCTTTTGTTAGAAAATGTGACTTAGTGTTTTTACTTAATTATCTAAATTAGAAACTTTAGGAAGTAACTTAATTTAGATTTTGGATCCATTTGCTTTCAAAGTATAGTGGATTCTTTGTCAGGTTTTATCCATGGTACTGGCTGAAAGAACTTGAATACAGGTAATTTCTTTATAATAGTCTGTTTTGTAGGACATAAGAATGTTAAAAGAACACATTTACTTTGTTTGAGTTATGGGGATTTAGATTAATAGCACAAAATGCTTTCTATCCAACTATAATAAAAAATTCATGGAATACATTTGAGGAAGAGTTTCAGATATGTCCAGTTATCAACAGGCAAAAGTTGCCTGAAAAAGCTAATCTCTTTTTCTAGATATTTCAATAATTCCCAAGGAAAAAGATATTGGAAAAAATGGCTTCACGTGTAAATGTACAGAGCAGAATAATAACCAACAGTTAATATGGAAAAATCTATTTGACTCTTTAAAATATGCACTTAGAAGGGATTCTAGTTAGAAAAAAGAAAGACATAAGTTATCTGGACTGGATTTATCACAATTATGTGTTCCCCAAACCCTATCTTTAAAAAAAAAAATGCCAGATGAGAATGACACATGGAATTCATTACATTCTAGCTAATGGTTTCAATCAAATTTATAACAGAGCTGAGTTGGCAGTAACCTACTTCTCCAGTCACAGAGTACCCAGGGACACAGGCGTGTACACACAGAGGAAATCCAGTGCCCATACTACTGATGACTAATGTCTCTGCCACCCACATTTTTTATTCACAGGGACAAAATAAGTTTTGTTTGTTTTGCCTCTATAAAATAAAATAAAAAGAGTGGAATAAATTTTACTGAAAGGTAGATGATATTAAAGTTTTTAAGCTTAGCACTATGTTAAATTCATAGTGGAGTTGGATGGAGGGGAGAACGTTTTATTTCCTTTCTGTGGCATGGCATGGTATGTTTTCAAATCTTAAAACATCAACACTGGCAGTGAAAATTCGTGTTCACTTTTCTTTTTTATGCATTCGATGTAATTTAAAGTTGACATTAACTTAGATAATCTTTAAATGCTAATTCCTATTTGGATATTTTGTCAATTCTCCTATACTATTTAATACATTTGGCTAACTTGGACAAATGAACTATCTTTTTTTGTTTCTTTTACGGGTGTGGGGATTAGTGAAAATAATGGTAAGCATAAGTGCTTTATTTTGTGCATGAACTTATTCCAAATGGGCTTTCAAAAAAACAAGAGTTGGAAGCTTACTGTAACTCACCGTTTCTGCTGAACTGGGATGGAGGAATTTTTGCTTGCGTGCGTAGTTTTGGCCTTCAGGGGGCGTCCAAGTGCAGCAAAGCTAAATGATCCGGGGCGCGCTGCGGGGTTTTCACGCTACCTGAGTAACCCTAGTTCAGAAAATGCAGCAAAAGCCAAAGTAAGCAGCCCTTCTCCATCTGTCACCGCGTGGAAGAGAGCTGAGGCAGCCATATTTAATCAGCACTGAAGTCCCCCCCTGGGTGATGTCCGTGCCCTTCTGTAATATTTTATTCTAAGCCATTTCCCAGACAGCATTATTGATTCGTGCCATTATTCTCCCCCAAGCTCCGGGAGCTTGTGCAATGCGATACCAACTGCAGTTGGCTTCATGAACATAACCTCAGAACAGTAAGGTGACTGCAGAGTGTAGTAGATATTTTAAACTTAGAATCTGACAACGATTGGTTGTAATGTCTTTGCTAAAATAAAAAAATTATTTTTTTTTAAAAAGGAAAAGTTTTGGCTTTTGTTTCTTATTCCTGCAGTTTTACTTTTTTTACTAGGAGATTTATGCTTGCAGTGAGAAGATACTGTACGTTAGGTATTTTGTGTGGGTGGTTTGGATGAAGAACTCCCCTCCCCTGGAAGACTCATTAAAAATAATAATACATTGATATTTATCTTGACTAGAGTTCTGCAATTCTTTCCTTTCTCTTCTCTCAGCAGTCAAGGAAGACAGTAGGATTTTCTTTCTTCGCAATGACAAATAATCGGTTGTAAGAGAAGATCTTGGTTGCTGAATGAATTGGGGAATGAATGAATAGATGAAAGAAAACTCAGTAATGTTCCTTATTTGGCTTATAGATCTTTTTTACTCTCAGGAAATGGCTCATCGATTAGTTTCCCAAAGCCTTTTCAATCTGGAGTTCAGCAGTATCCCTAAAACGTGTGCATACTCTTATTTACCTTTTAGACATAGTATCACGGAGAGTAACAAATGCTCTCCGTAGATCAGTGTTCTCAACCTTACGAATGCTGCGGACCTTCAATATAGCTCCTGTGGGCTGAAACCCACAGGTTGAGAACCGCTGATCTAGATCCTTGCATAGGTATCTTTAAGCAAAGGTCTACCAAATACCTTCATCTTTGCAATTTTAGAAGCAAATTTTTATTTTTGTTTTGTCTTGGGTCCAGGAGAGTAAAGGAAGATGAAATACCCATTCCTCTCCCCCTCTGGTGGTATATTTTAATAATTGTGGAACTAACCTGCATCTCTAGTAGAATAACTAGAGATTCAGGGATCTTTTTGTTAGTGAAGTTTACTGTTGGAATTTATCTTTGCATAGTAATCATTGTGCAGAATTCTGCTTGTCCCTCTCTAAAACAAAATTATTATGGTAATAATTTGCCTGGCTACCATAATAGATAATACTATGTAAATTAAGATGACAGCAATCATAATACTGCCAATCACTAAATATCTTCTGTGTTTCAGGTACTCTATTAGGCAATTTATTTAGTTTAGTATCCAACTCTCCCAATAACTATAAGAAGTGGATATTATACCCAATCTATCAAATTGGAGCCCAGAGAGATTACCTAGATATTATTGTTTAAATTAGGCCATTCGAGTTAATTCAAGGGAAGAATTTTCTAAAGAATAATCATATGATAGAGACGGAATAATTCTAAAAAAAGGTTAATGGGAGACATTTGCCTTACTAGATATGGAACTATATTCCAAAGATATAAATTACTATACTGGCATAGAAATGGATAGATTGGTAAGACTGAAAAGATCTTTCAATAAGTCTAGGTCCAGTTAGTAACTAATTTTACTAAAATTTCCATAATGCCAGATGCTGGGCTGAGTTTAGTGCAGATTTTTATCACTTACTCCTCACACTGCCTGATGAGGAGTCATTATTATCTCCACATTTTATGCAAAGAAACTGAAGCTTAGACAGGAAGATTTAGTAGCTCATCCAAAGTTACAGTTAGTCAGTGTGAACATAAGTCTTCTAATTCTGGTGTCAAACTGCTTTCCCACTATGCTACCCAGTCTCTCCAATATATCATGGAATTTAGTACATGATAAAAGTGGCATTCTAAATCAACCAATGGAAAAACAATGTTATTCAATAAGTAGAACTAGGCTAACTCTATAAATTGTGGGAAAAATTAAATTAAATATTTAGTCTAATCATACCAAGATAAATTCCAGATGGGTCAAATATATAAATGTAGAGAGTGAATCCATAAACATCCTAAAAGAATATTAGGATGGATATTTTTATATTTTGGGAAAGGTCATTCTAAGTATGACAGAAAACCCAGAAATCATAAAGGGCTAATAACTTTGACTGTGAAATGTTTTAAACTTTTAACTGTAAGAGACATTTTAAACAATTTGAAAGCCAAAAGCATACGAGGAAAATAATTACAACATATAGTTGTATGTTAGATAGTGTATGAATGATCTTACTATATAAAGAGCTCATTAAATCAATAAGAAAATAATTAGCAGTCTAATAGCAAAGCAGGTAAAATTTGTGAAGAAGTACTTCACAAGAGCAGAAATAAAAATGGTCAAACACCATCATTAATTATCAAAGAAAAGCAAATTAAAACAGGAAGGAGATAATATTTTTCACTTATCTGGAAAAGATCAATGCTTTGTGTTAGCAATGGTTTGGGAAGGTGAATAGATTCTAGTGAAAATTGCTAATACTTTCATTGAATAAACAATTTAAAAACATGCATACCATTTGTCCTAATAATTCCACCTTAAAAATTTTAAGTTAAGAAAATATATAATAAAAAATATGTATGCACAAGATATGTAGGATGCTGCAGTAGATTTATTGCATTATTTATTATACATACATAGTGCAAAATTGGAAACAACATAAATGTCTATCATGAAGGCATTTCTGTTAGACATTACCATGTAAAGGTACAACGGAATACCATAAACAATTAGAAATAATACTGCAAAGTTGTATTTAAAGGCATGGAATTGTGTTTATGACTTTGAAGACAAAAATGCAAGCTCCGTACCAGCCATGAAAAATCATATGTGAATAGAAAAGTACATTTAAAGGAAAGTCCAGATGGCTAGTTAACAAAACACGAGCAGCATTACAGAGATTTCTTTTTTCTTTCTTTTTTTTTTTTTTTTTGCAGTTTCTGGCCAGGGCTGGGTTTGAACCCGCCACCTCTGGAATATGGGGCCGGTGCCCTACTCCTTTGAGCCACAGGTGCTGCTCAGTGATTTCTTATTTTTTAGAAATATTTCTTGTATTTAATTTTTTTTTTTTTTTTAGAGACAGAGTTTCACTTTGTCGTCCTTGGTAGAGTGCTGTGGCATCACAGCTCACAGCAACCTCCAACTCCTGAGTTTAGGCAATTCTCTTGCCTCAACCTCCCGAGCAGCTGGGATTACAGGCGCCCACCACAACGCCCAGCTATTTTTTTTTGTTGCAGTTTGACTGGGGCCGGGTCCAAACCCACCACCCACGGTATATGGGGCCGGCGCCCTACCCACTGAGCCACAGGCACCACCTGTATTTAATTTTTTTGTTTTACAATGCCTTATGTTTACTGCCAGAAAAGCAGGAAAGTGATTCCTGTTTGGGAAATTGTTGGAAGAACATATGTACATGTGCTGGAACAGAATGGCGTGGAAAGGGAGAGAATGAGATTCTGAGACTGGACCTCATCAGGCTTCTTATAGGCTTTGTGATCTCAGAGCATCTTTGGTCCTGCGGGACAACCACTCTGTCTGTTCTCTGCTTTACCACAGACATGTTTTGCTCTAATCTTACTTTGGCTTACCCGTGGCTTTGGCTAGTCATGACCTACAGTGTCATGGTGCCATTTTAGCATTTATGTTAACTTGCTCATGGCCTTCCTGCTCTCTGAATATTTTTTTTTACTTAAAATCACTGAGAAAAGAAATCTGAATGACCTCAGCCAATGTCATTGGTAGGCATACATGTCTTGGGTATCCTTGGCTCAGGTACTCACTTCAAACAATTACCAGGGGGTGATTGGGGTGTCATGATACTGAGGCCATCCAGGCCAGACCTCCAACCAGGGGTGATGAGCAAGGCCATTGATCTTAAAAAGGATTCCTGACAGGCAAGCAGAAGAAGGGATCATCAAATCTCTATGCACTCAGGGATCAAAACTATCTAGGGGTGGCGCCTGGAGCTCAGCCGCTAGGGCACCAGCCATATACACCGGAGCTGGTGGGTTCAAACCCAGCCCGGGCCTGCCAAACAACAACTACAACCAAAGAACAGCTGGGCGTTGTGGTGGGCGCCTATAGTCCCAGGTACTTGGGAGGCTGTGGCAAGAGAATCGTTCAAGCCCAACAGTTTGAGGTTGCTGTGAGCTCTGACTGCACGGCACTCTACCCAGGGTGACATAGTGAGACTCAGTCTCAAAAAAAACCTCAAAAAACTATCCTATGTTAACCATCCTATTTACTTTCTGTGACTATTGATTTAACAGTTTTAAAAGCTGGCAGGAGAAAAAAAAATACCAGAATTTCCTCTATGTAGCTGTGGAACATTGGAAATCCAGAAAGAATAAGTGATAAAAATCAAATCTGCAGTGAAACTCATTTTGTTCACTTTAGGAAAAGGCAGGTATTGAAATAACGAAATATCAATAGCAACTTTGACCTCCAGGTGCGTCATAAATACCCAGACTAGTGAGCACTCTGCTGTGCATTTTTAAAAGCCATTTAGAAATTCTTTATAACATGTGTAGAATGATAAATTTATGCTCCAAGAATGTAACATGCAAATCTTTATAAAACTGTAAATCAAAGAGGATACATAGAAAATAGCATTTAAAAGTGAAAATTTAAACAATTTAATGTAAATATATTTAATAAAAATGATAGCAATATTAATTAGTCCATGGTGTACCATTTTAAAAGTTTGAGTTTCTTATAAATCCTGAAAGGCAATGAATGATCTATGCTGACCAATTCTTAGGATTTACAAGTAGCTCTAAACAACTTATTATAAGTCACAAGTCTTATTCATAAACCAAGATAAGAAATTTAAATATAAATCTTGCCCACATTTATGTATTTAATTATTTGCTTAAGCCAAGCAAAATCAAATCTTGTATAGTTATCTAGGGGGTGAATTTGTGTGGCTAGTGTCAATCATTTTGTGAAAACTCCCTAAGCAAATAGAACAAATGTAGATACTACCTTAGAAAGCCAGTGTTGCAGGTCAAATCTGAGAATTAGATTCCATGATATCACTCCTTTTTTTTTTTTAAATTTATGTATTTTTTTGCAGTTTTTGGCTGAGGCTAGGCTTGAACCCGTCATCTCCTGCATATGGGGCCAGCGCCCCACTCCTTTGAGTCACAGGTGCCACCCATGATATCACTCCTTTTAATTATGTTTATAGAAGGTCTTAATGCAAGTGAACATAATACTATTTTGTTACTCCCTCATGTCAATCCCATGACTAAAATTCCTAATGTTTCTTGAAGTATCCTTGCACTAGGGATAGAGATTAAAAGATAAAACTCCTAAAGTGAAGGAATTTAACATGTAGTAGAGGAGACAGACAAGCAAACAGGTCATTACATCATGGACTATTCTAGAAGAGTGTTCCGATGTGACAGGAGGCCTGATCCTTCCTTCTCTTTCATTCTGCTTGGTAGTCATCCCTATATTAATATTCTCATGAACATTCAAACATTTCAATATCCTGGTTTTGAGTATCTTCTCAGGATAGAGCTGTAACACGTTCTTTGGAGTTAATATATCGCCTACACATATACACACAAGCCCTTAGGCATAATTTCTACTGATATGAAACATGACTTTAAATTCCTGCCAAACAATACTTCTGTAGTGTTTCTTGCTTGATGAGAACTGTTGTATTGAGTTCTGACAGCAATAAAGGTGTTTCATCAATTCATCTCATGAAGTAGGGGTGCCCATCTACTGCAACCAACCAAACACTTTATAAAGTTTAATATTCTCATTTCATTTCCTAACACTCACTAAATACATGGGATATTTTTAAAGCACGCACATTGTTGATTTTCTACGTAGGGTAAAAATAGTATGTTCCTTGTTCAAGTAATTGGTAGTCAGTCTCCTACACTCATCTTGTTTAAAATTTCTTCTTTTTTCCTATTTTCTAAGATCAACTTACAAGTCATTTTGTAGGGCCCTGGGTCATCTTGTTCTGGAGATAAAAATCACTTAATTCAAAAAGAAAAAAAGAAGGAAAAAGGGGAATTGATATATGAGCTAAACATTTACTTGATGGTCAATGAAAAAAACCTAAGGAATTTCCTTGATGATCCGTTTCATTTCCTACTTATACAACTTAGAAAAAGATAACCTTCCCACGAATCCATTGAGAAAGTGCTCTTCTAACCTAATTGAAGGATTTCGCTTTCAATTAAAGTTGCACCTTTTCCCATACAGTTTGAAATCAAAAAGAAGACTGAAATCTGTCTTTTTCAGCTGGGCCTATGAGCCAACAACCTACCCTGAAAAACAGAAAAACAGGCAGAATAAAAATTTCCAATCTTCCAAAAACATGTTACCACCATTTAAGACAAATACCACATAGAAAAGAAAATATACCTGGTGTCTTTTAAAAACACAGAAAACACAATTTAAATTGTGTCTTCAAAAAACACAGTTTAAATTGACACTTACTTCAACCCAGCTAGTAGAAATCTATAATAATTAGACTATGGAAAATAAATAGGCTCTTTGTGGAGAACAAAATTCTGAAAGAATGTGACTTATTAGAGAATTAAAGGCTTAGTGGTCATTATTAGTGTTCATGTTTTGACTTGTGTGGTAGTTAAAATGTTCTTGATTCGAATGCAATTTTTTTCTTTCTTCTCCCTCTTCCCTGCCTTTTCTCAAAATTCCTTTGGATTTGATGAGAGAGACAGTGAGACAATAAATGAATGGTCTCGACTGTGTCCCATGTCTGTGCCTATGTGTTCTGAAGCCCAAAACAATACTTACCCACCTACCTGGAGGTTGGTGTCTGATTAAAAGTCTCATCACTGCATCTTGCCGTCTGTCATCCTCAGGATGAATTCATTCTTTTTTTTTTTTTTTTTTTCCTGAGCTATGGGCGCTGCCCTAAGATTTATTTATTTAAGACAGAAGCCTCAAGCTGTCACCCTGGATAGAGTACTGTGGCATTACAGCTCACAGCAACCTCCAATTCCTGGGCTCAAGCGAGTCTCCTGCCTCTGCCTCCCAAGTAGCTGGGACTACAAGCGCCTGCCACAAACGCCCGACCATTTTTTGGTTGCAGTCATGATTGTTGTTTGGCGGGCCTGGGCTGGATTCGAACCCGCCAGCTCAGCTGTACGTGGCTGGCGCCTTAGCCCGTTGAGCCATAGGCGCCGAGCAAAGATTTATTTTTTTATCCTCTTTAGCACACATTGTATGTTTTCCATCTGAAGACTTCCTTTTTGATTTTGAAATATTCTCAGCCATTGATTTTATCCCTTATTCTATCCTCTGAGGTTTCTATTACATATATGGTGAAATATTTCAGTCTGCTCACTATGTCTTTTTTTTTTTAGTTTTTTTTTTTAATTAAATCATAGCTGTGCACATTAGTGCAATCAAGGGGTACAATGTGCTGGTTTCATATACAATCGGAAATGTTTTCATCAAACTGTTTAATATACCCTTCATGGCATTTTCTTAGTTATTGTATGAAGACATTTGTATTCTGCAATTAGTAAGTTTCACCTGTACCCTTCTAAGATGCACCATAGGTGTGGCCCCACCAATTACTCTCCCTCCCCCCCACCCCTCCCTTCTCCCCACCCCTCCCTTCCCATATTCTTGTGCTGTAGTTTGGTTATAGCCTTCATATGAAATTAGCTTCATAGTAGGGCTGAGTACATTGGATACTTTTTCTTCCATTCTTGAGATACTTTGCTAAGAAGAATATGTTCCAATTCCATCCAAGTAAACAGGATGAATTAATTCTTAAGTATCCTGATTGGAAACCCACTAGGATAGGATACAAATCTCTTTAGTTTACATGTTCCTCTGGAGCATTTCCAGAGGAAATGTAATGATAAATAGAATCGGTAGACTGGGCACGGTGGCTCAACCTGTAATCCCCGCTCTCTGGAAGGCTGAGGTGGGTGGATTGCCTGAGTTCAGGAGTTTGAGGCAGAGTGAGACCTGGTCTTTACTAAAAATAGAAACCTGAGGCAGAGTGAGACCTGGTCTTTACTAAAAATAGAAAAACTACCTAGGCTTTGTAGTGCCAGCTATTCAGGAGGTTGAGGCAAGGGGATCACTTGAGCCCAAGAGTTTGAGGTTGTTATGAGCTATGAGGCTATGACACTCTACCCAGGGAGATAAGAGTGAGACTTTGTCTCTCTACAAAATAAAAAATAATAAAAAAATAGAATCAGTAAAGCAGTTGTCTTGGGGGAGTTATAAAATGTTTAGTAAAGCCCTGGGAGAGTCTTCTGTCTGTTGGTACTTCCAGGAAAGGGTCTTACATTCATGAAAAAGAAACCCAGAGAAGATGCAGCCTCTTCCTGGTTTTGCCTCAGCTGTATGTTGCACTCTGTGACTGCAGGTGAGTTCAGGATGGCAGAGAGAAAAAAGGAAAGAACTTGGACTTCAGTGATACCACTGAGTTCTGCCTTACCAAACCCAACTTAAAGCAGCTCGACTTAGAGATTTTTGCTATTTGAGATAATAAATAGTCCTTAATGTTTATGCTGAATGAGTTATTTACAGGGCTGCATCTAACTCATGCAAATCCCACCATGTGAAAGGAAGGTTCAAAATGGTAGAATGACTTGTCCAAAGTCGCAGTTCATGGCAGAGCCAGGATTCACAATACTCATGTATTTCAAGATGAGTTTTTCTTTTTCTCTTTCTTTGTTCTCATCTTCTCTCTTCTCCTGTCCTATAAACTGACATCTCAAATTTTTCAGGCAGCCAGCAGTATCCATTTTCATGTGCAATATGTCTAATGGTATGATTGAGGCCAAAATATTCCCATGAAATTGTAGACAGTTGGGTGGGCATCCAGTTGCAAATGTTGTGCTTTGAGTAGATGTGTTCTTGATAACTATAGGGCAGACAACAGCTATGGGATGAAATTAACTAACACAAATCCACAAAATTGTTTAATTATAAAAGAAAAGTAAGTCTATGCAATTGGCTACTTACTGTGATATAGGAAAAAAGAAGCTATTGATTTCTTTTGATGGCATCTTCAGTCACAAATGAGATATAGTCGTTGCTGAAGATACCACCAGCGGAAGAGAGATGGGCTAAGGAACATTCCTTTCCTGCCCTCCAGTGTCCCACCAAAGCTGCTCATTGGTCAATGCCATTCAGAAGCCAGGTGACACCAGAGCCTGGGGAATGTAGCCTGCCAGGAGCAGGAGAGGACCAGTGTTCTGAAAGGGCAACAATGGGCAACCTCCAACTCCTGGGCTCAAGCCTTCCCATGCCTCAGTCTCCCAAGCAGCTGGGACTACAGGCACCCATCACAACACCCAGACTTTTTTTGTTGTAGTTGTTATTGTTGCTCAGCAGGTCCAGGCTGGGATCAAACCCACCAGCTCTGCTGCATGTGGCCGGTGCCCTACCCACTGAGCTACAAGCACCACCATATCTTTGTTATTTTTAAACACATTTTAGGTTTGATAGATAGAGAATGTAGTTGAATTATTTCCCCTATAGAAATAGAAAGTTATTAAAGGTGGTGCCTGTGGCTCAGTGAGTAGGGCGCCAGCCCCATATACCGAGGGTGGTGAGCTCAAACCCGGCCTCGGCCAAACTGCAACAAAAAAATAGCCAAGAGTTGTGGTGGGCACCTGTAGTCCCAGCTACTCAGAAGGCTGAGGCAAGAGAATCACCTAAGTCCAGGAGCTGGAGGTTGCTGTGAGCTGTGATGCCACAACACTCTACTGAGGGCAGCAAAGTGAGACTCTGTCTCTAAAAAGAAAAAAGAAAAGGAAAGTTATTAAAGTTTATTGAGCACTTACTATATATTAGGCATAGGTAAGCACTTCAATTTCACTACTTCATATGATTAACATCAACCCATTTTTCAGGTGATTAATTTGAGGTGTAAAGAGATTAAATAATTTTTCTACTGTCTCTCTTCGTTAAATTTGGCAGAGAACTAGGATTTGAACTGGAGAGGTTTAACAGCAGAATCTCTGCCTTCTAAAGCCATAGGGAAGCCAACATGCTTTTTATCCAGAATTCATTCAAACATCACAGGGTATTATGAATTTTGCAGCAGTTCTTAAAACATCATTATATTTGATACAGCTGCATTAAGACATCATGATAATTGGAAGTTTTCTTTAAAACTCCATTTGATTCTAGTATTTACAAAAGTGAGTCATTCCGCAGTATACTCAGGGAATTCGTTGCAGAATGCCCTGAATATACCAAAATCTGTTCATACTGAAGTTCTGCAGACCAGTGAGCCAAAGGCGTCTAGGAAATGCTGATCCTCCATGTACTCAGGTTTTGCGTTCTGCTAATACTGTATTTTCCATCCACACATGGGTGGACCACACAGTTCAAACCTGTGTGGGTCAAGGATAATTTGTGCCTGTATTTTCAAAATCCCCTCTTTTAGTATCCACTAAAGTTTTTTTTTTTTTAAGTTCAGTGCTTCTCAAACCTTAATGGGCCTATAAACACTTGAGGATCCTGTTAAATGTGGATTCTAAGTCAGGAGATGTGGGTTGGGAGCTAAGAAGCTCGCAGGTGATGTGGATGCGGCTGGTTTGAGGACCACAGGCTGAACAGAAAAGTATCAAATGGCCATTGATGCATTGACAGTGACCTTGCTACATGCCAGAGCCAGCTTCCTCTGGTTTATGAGAGCCAGTTGTTAAATTTTCAGGAATCTTGGGAGCTGTTTGATAAGCACAACCATTATCAACACTTTATATAAACTTAAAGTGAAACAAATTATATTTCAAACAAAGGAAATAAATAAAGTCTTTGAGTACACTTCTCAGTTACTCTTGACTTTGTTTGTGTCTCCTGTGGAAAGGCCCTGTGGTCCGCCAGCTACAGCACCACCCTTCCCAATGCTGTCGTCAGTGATGTTATATTGGAGGCTGGAAATTAATCACGGTGGAAACATCTGCCCCAGGAAAACCGCAACATACTACTGTATGTGTACTTTATATCTACTGATTAAAAATAATCTGGTCATCATTCCAAATCGCAGAACTAGTTTACATGGAGCTCTCTTCGTCTGATTTTATAGACTGGATGAATGTGTGAGAGAAAGTCTTTTAGTTTCAATTTGTGAGGTTGCTTGGCTATCGTTCCCAGGTGGACCCACTAATGTTCTTGCTTAGGGAACACATAGGCTTGGTGCTCACATGTATCTGTCCTTCAGGCCGGTTACTCCAAAGGGAGAAGGGAGTACGGAAGGGCCGTGCCAGCCATGTACGCACTGCGCTCACGCGTAAGTTGCTAAATGTAAGAAATGTCAACTTGCTCTATTGCTTTGGAACCCTCACTGCAGTCATTTGTTCTGCATGGTCTGGGCACGGTTACATATTTTGCCTTTGGCAGCTGAGAGCTATTATTGGGCCCCACAGCATCTGTTTCAATAACAAAGGGTCCTTGGTCAAAAAAACTAATTAAAAAAGAAGTCCCAAACAAAAAGCCCTTGCTTATGTTGTACAGTATATATACAGTATTACCAGTGAAAGGAAGAAAACCCTTTCATATGGTTAGAGTTATTTACAAAACTATGACAAGCGATGAAAGACTTGAGCTGTATTTTGAGTCTGAGGCTGCGGGAGAGGACACTAACTAGCCAACTTTCCTGATGTGGGATGCTTTGCAAGGGCTGTGCTAATTGGCAGGCTCATTCTCCAGTATGATCAACTGTACAAATAACAAAATGCAATGGGTCCCAAAACATTTGCTTGGCCCTTCTGGTTCATTCTTCCATCAAATTTTCACTCATCAAGATATAAGTTCAAAGTGCTAGTGATTTCCTGGAAGGCTAAATAGTTTTTCTAACCTGGCAGGGGCGAAAGCAGTGATGTTTACATTGAGCTGATGAAATGCAAGTCATAGACAAAACAGAGGGAGATGTGGGACCAGGAACCTGTAAAGAGTCCATCCTTTTTTTTTTTTCTTTCCATTTGCTTCCTAAGGAGGAGATGATGGAAAAAAAAACCCTCAAAATATCTCTTTTCTTCCTTTCACATCTCCAGGAACATGCTTCCTACTCTCGTTATAAATAGAGACTCAGTAATGGTTGCAAACGCTTTATGTGTGTGTGCCTGCTTTTGAGAAAAATCTTTCTCCCTCTTAAGACTTTGAGTATTTAGTAAAAGGCAAAAGATTTATACCATCTCAGGAGAAACCAGGGTATAGACTTTGAATATTTAGAAGCAAACCAATGATTAATGCTAAATCTAGCATTTAAAAACACCAATCAATAAACATTCCTATATTAACATTCTCTTTCTTACAGGGGCTGAAGAATGGCCCAGGCTGGCAATTGTGCTCAGTTTTATTTTAAGACTCTTAGCCTCACAGAACAGCTGCACAAATGTCAAGACCCCTGGGGAACACAACCCACCTGGTTCCATACTTTTCCTCCCACCCGGATGAAATTTTTAGTCTCTTAGTTGCTGACAAGATAAGTACTCGTTTCTATGGTTGACTACCATTATCCAATATAGTTTTGACACTAGTTATGCCACCAAGTTGACTTAGCGGTGGCCTCTCACACTCATTTAGTGTTTAATGGTGTGAATCAGTTTGACGGTAAGGCAGCAGTGTGTGCAGAGCGAGGGTGTAGGCACAAGCTACACTGCGTGGGTTTGGGTCCTGCTCCTGGCACTGGCTGTGTGCCGTTAGATAAAATGCTGTCTTTTTTTTTTTTAATGGCTGAGTAGTCTCATCGTTTATGTTTACCTGGATAGAATTGGAACACATTCTTCTTAGTAAAGTATCTCAAGAATGGAAGAAAAAGTATCCAATGTATTCAATATTGTTATGAAACCAATACATCAACACACACTCATATGAATGATAAAACACAAATATAGTCTAGCAAGGGGGGAGGGTGATTGGTGGGAGGAGGGAGGGTATGTGGGGGGATCTCATCTACTGTGCACAGGGCAAGGGTGTATTTCAAAATAACTAAGAGCAAATTTTAAATGTCTTGCTACAAAAAATAAGTAAGTGAGGTGATGGCTATGTTAATCAGTTTGATTTAAGCCTTCCACATTGTGTATCAAACCATCACATTGTACCCCATAAATGTATACAGTTGTGATTTTAATTAAAAATTAATCAAAAATGAAAAAAATGAAAAAAATTAAAAAACGAACAAAAAGAGATAACATGGTAATTTATTTGCTGTTTTTACATAATCATGTGGAACCTGCTATCTACCATGCATTATTTAAGAACTTTACAAATATTAACTCATTTAATTTTCATCACCTGGGGAGAGACCTTTCGGTACTTTCCATTTTTCAGATGAGATAACTGAGGTCCAAAAAGGCAGCAGGGCATAGTAACTAGGAATGCAGGCTCTGGAGTGTTGTTGCCACAGTTTGGATTTCAGATTTGCCACTTCCTGCCTCTGCGTAACCTGAGGCAACCAAACAACAACAGACCATCCTCACCCTCCTGTCCGAAGTCTATTCTTAGAGGGATTTTTATCTTCTAAATACCAACAGAGTAGGAAAGACATGCTATCAGAATAAATAACAAACTCCCAAATAGATTATATTTTGGTTTTACACAAACCTCTCCCTTCTCCTTTTCTTATTCTGTAATATATCAGTAAAAATTTTGTCATGGTCATACCGGTCTGGACAGGTACTTGGAAACAACCCTCTTGCTAATGCGTCTCTGGAGTATGATTATAACTGATTAATACTATAATATAGAGAGAGATGATCGGTGCATTTTATCATGATGGACCGAGTCTTCTAAAAAAAGAAAAAAAAGGGAAAGAAACACAACAACTTCTGTCGTTTTACTTGGGGTCATAGCAGTACATGTTACATAATTTCCATAATACACAATAGAGCCTTCGGGGCTGACCACCTCCCTACACTGACCACCCCCTCCAGTTGAACTATGTTCATAGACCCGACAGGCACCACATGTACTTATCAGCACAGTCGGCCTAGTTCCTTACGTTGACCACCTCCGTATGTTGATCACCTTTTACAGTCCCTTGGGCAGTCAACTAGAGAGGTTCTACTGTGTTTGGAAACCCTAAATTTAGTCATTCCAGGAAGCACGTATTCATACCATAAATTATATCTTCTTTAACTTCTCAATACTGCAGAGCACGTCAGCGTATCTGGGACTGCGGTAGCTCCGCTCTGTAGCTGTGTCAATCCCCAGTGGGCCACGGCTGCGTTCACCGCACGGTGGCGCCCCAGCTGCCGGCCTGCAGAAAGCCCGGAGACTTCTCCGGCATCTGTAATAGACGAGGCTGTCCCTGGCTTTTTCTTCTCTTCCAAGGAAATGTGGGCAACATATTGCTGTCCTATCTCGAGGCAGCAGGAATGTGGTGATCTATTCTTTATGTAAGGGCTCAACATTTTCCACAAAGAACTACCAATCACTCTTGACCTTCAGCAAACAGCAGTAAGGCCGTCCTCTTTTTCCTCAGCCATTTTTTCCTTATCTATGAATGAAAACATGTTGGGATAGGACGGAGTTTGTAGAAGTTTTGCTTATCTTTTCGAAGTTGACTAGAATGCGGAAATCATCTCCTTGGCAAACATTCTTAGCATCACAACTGATTTGATAGCTGTTGCCTGTTAAATAAGTGGCATTTAGAAATTGTGTCTCAGTTTCACTTAGAAATTGTGAAACATGGAGCAGATTATTTGTTATTTTCATTCCTCGATGTCTTTAGTTTTTTGGGGTTCACGGCTTTGAATTTCTAGGGCTATGCATGGGTTCATGGAGCCCTTTTCACACGTACATCAAAAAGTGTGGGTTGCTTCTTAAATGTCCACCATAGACATTCGATTGACATTTTAAAAAATTCCATTCATGCTTTCAGATTAATGGAAAAATCAGTGCTTTTAGAAACGATTTTATTTCCAAGAGGTTTGCCTGCCAAGACCTGAATATAATTTAGTGCAGGTAACTCAGAGTTATGTGTAGAGGGACTTTGGATGAATGGTTTATCAGACTCATGCTCTTGCAGCCCTTAAGCTTTTGGTTTTCTGTGTTGTGGAAACTGGCTGGCAAACACCCACGATCAGTAATCATTCTGTGCTTCTCCAGTGGGGGTAACACAAGCCATGGTACATATTTCAGTTTCTATGTTGAGGGTACATAGTTGAGAGCCTAAGAGCTTTAGCACTCTCTTTTCACACTAGTTTTTTTTTTAAACTTTGTCCACTTTTCAGTAACACTTTTGTTTCATTTCTTTATTATTAACTCCATGAGGTTTTAAAAAAGAGAAGAAAAAGAAACAAAATCTTCTCTTCTATCATCCTTTTTTTGGGGTGGGGTAACAGGTTTACTGAGATAATTCTCTACCATTCTTCTTCTTCTTTTTTTTTTTTATAGAGACAGTCTCACTTTATCACCCTCTGTAGAGTGCTATAGTGTCACAGCTCACAGCAACCTCCAACTCCCGGGCTTAGGTGTTTCTCTTGCCTCAGCCTCCTGAGTAGCTGGGACCACAGGCCTGGCTATTTTTTGTTGCAGTTTGGCTGGGGCCGGGTTCAAACCTGCAACCCTCAGTATATAGGGCTGGCGTCCTACCCACTGAGCCACAGGTGCCACCCAATTCTCTACCATCCTTTTGAAATCTTTACTCAAACCATGATTTATTCTCAGTTTGAGAATCCTTTACTCTCATTCAGTGATCTGTTCAGCTGCAACTCTGAGTTGGCAGTAGGTAATATGGCTCTGTTCCTGGAGAACTTGCTTGTTTTCAACCAAAATTTGTCCTTGAGGTTTTGATCATTGGATTCCATAGAGCAAGCCTAATCCATTGCTCTTGTTACAAACCCTTTTTTGAAGACCGTGATCACATTCTACTGAAGTCCATTTTTGCTGTTAAAAATTTATAGTTCTTTTACATTTCTCCAGAAAATGTCATTTTGAGCACTGCATTCTAGTTGCAGTCCTCTAGATCCAATCTTTCTTACAGTGTGGGCCCAGAAACAAATATGGCAACCAGGAATGTACGGTCAGAATAGAGCAGCGAAGGATTATGTTATATCTCCCTCATTTGGGGACTCCATTGTGTGAATGGGGAATGAATTCCTTTTGGGGAGGGTTGAACTTTTCAACTACTTCAGTCAGGTAAACCACTAGTTTTATGTTTTTCCATAAGCCATATCTTTCTTTTGCCAGCAACATTTCACTCTATATCACTTGATATCACTTGACCAACTTGCTTTGTAGGAAATAAAAATTTGCCACCTTCATCCTCTGATAAAATTGTAAAATGTGGAAGGCCTCAAAACAGAGCCCTGGCCTGTTAGCAGGGCTACTAGCAGCATGGAGGCTGCTAATAGCCCTGATTTTCCATCTGATCAATAGTTTGTCTCACTGTAAAGCATTTGGGCTACTTGTGCCCATTTTGTTCACAAAACAATTTCTCTTGTCCATGATTTACTTTTCAAAGCCAGAAAAATACTTAGGGGGTAGAGTGGCAATTATTATTCAGTAATTCTTTCCAGTTAACACAGTCTGTTTTCTAGTTATTACCCTCACATAGTACTCAATTTTCTTCCCCCATAAAGTGAGGTAATGAAGCAATACCTCAATAGTTCTACAAAGTTTAGGCTTGGCGCCTGTGGCTCAGCGGACTAAGGCGCCAGCCACGTACACCTGAGCTGGCAGGTTTGAATCCAGCCCGGGCCCACCAAGCAACAATGATGGCTGCAACCAAAAAATGGTTGGGCATTGTGGCGGACACCTGTAGTCCTAGCTACTTGGAAAGCAGAGGCAAGAGACTCACTTGAGCCCAGGAATTGGAGGTTGCTGTGAGCTGTGATGTCACGGCACTCTATCCGGGTGACAGCTTGAGGCTCTGTCTCAAGAAAAAAAAAAGTTCTACAAAGTTTAAAAATGAAGCCTGAAGAGGATTTTCTGGTTTGTAACTTTCATTTAGGACCCTGGGTCGTCTCTGTGCTTTGATGCCTTACTATTTAGGTTTTCAGTCTTTTAGATTTTGTAAGGCTTGCTACTATTAGATGCAATAGAAAAGAATTTTGATCCAGGAGAAATTTGGAAGAAGAGGGATAACTTCACTGAATGCCACCCAAGGTGGTAAATTATAATATGTGTTCCCATTCCCTTCTCAGAAATTTTTGGGGCCAGGCATGTCTCAAATTTAGAATTAAATTACATTCTGAGGGAGCTTCAAAATAAAACATTTCAATCCAGAACAAACATTTATACAAAGTGAGATAAATAAGGACATTGATATTTCTCCAGTAAAACATGGATATTCATAGAAAGTATAGTATAACATCACGCCAGTTAAGATCAGGGTTCTTTCTCTTTTCAGATTTTCCTTTGGATTTTAGAATTGTAGATGAGGGATTGTGAGTCTATATTAGTAAAATCATTGGTGCGTAGATAGGGAAAATCAAAACTAGTTTTATGTATTGTTTTTTATTTTTATCAGAATAGAAACATGGGAAATTGGACAAGATATGTACCCACTGAGTTTATGAAATTCCTCCTAAGCCTTCAAATGAATTAAACACAGATGACACTCACTGACTGTCCCCCCCCAAGCAGAATTGACTACTCTCTTATTTGTGTTCATTATGTGCTAAGCTGATTCTTTCCTTCAAAAGACATTTATTGGATTCCTACTAGGTGCCACGCCTTGACCGTGGTAAATGAGGATACAAGTGAACATTGTCCTTTTGAACCCACCAGTAAAGAGAGGAAGAAAGGCATTATGCAAATGTTTGCAAATAGGCAGGGAAACTTAACCTAGTCTTGTGGTTCAGGGAACTCCCAGAGAATGGGCATTTAGACTAAAACCTGAAGGATGGCAGGGTGCCAGCCAAATGAGGAGGGGGATGGCATCTCATACGTCCGAGAAGTCAGCATACGGGATGGCAGCTGGGAAGAATCCTTCCAGTGAACCTAAAGGATCTAGAAATGTCGGAGGGAGAGAGCTTGAGGGAAGGGGCAGGGTCAGGCAGCAGGGGACGATGGAAGCCACGTTCAAGAGTCTGGGCCTGTTAGCTTCCATGTTGTTGCTCTCTAAAAAGGAACAATTCTTTGGCCCATCATCTCTTCTTAGTATTCCAGAACTCATTGCAATGACAGCCATATGATAGAAGAATATTTATGGAGGGAAGGAAGGGAGAGATAGGAATAAATTTAAGAATGAAAACCCAAGTGTCCTCATTGAAGAAAACTGGAGTATGAGAGATGGAGGGTGTTAAGCCATTCTGAAGGTGGAGAGGTGGTTTCACAGCCTAAGTGTTCAGAATGGGGTCTTTAAATAAATCCTTAACTTACTCTTTAACTTCAGGTACACAACTTTGCTCTCAGGACCTCTGTTTCTTCTTCTGCAAATTGAGGTAGTTGAGCTATCATCTTTAGCACTGAAATTCAACAATTCTATAAAAAGAGCCTTCAAAGGAATGTGGGGATGGATTTTTGTCATCCAGAGCACAACTGGCTGCAAATTGCAGTGTCTTTCTTGTGGATGATACATCCGCATCATGGGATGAGTCTTTTTTTCAGGAAGGTAAAAGCCCCATAAAGAATCTGAGCTTTTTGATTCATCTTTGATTGAATATTCATCCTCCTCCTAACAATATAGTTTAAAGAGCTATTTTTCTTCAAATTTATATTCAGTAACGCCCTCAACATTTCTCAAATTACTAGTGTCAGCTAAGACAAGAACAAAACAAGAATGTTAAAAATACGTTGTGTCTCTATGCCATTGCCGCAAAAACTGAACAGCCAACTTGCCAGCGAAGGCTTTCTTTTCAGGGAAGATAATTTGCATGTGGGGCTTCATTCAAGTACTTTGAAAATGTGTCCAAGGAAACATAGCAATTGAAATGATTATCAAAAATTGGTTGTGTTTTTTATTCTAAATCACACTGATTTCTAAAACACTTTTTGGTAAGCTGGAGAAGGACACAGAGAGCGCATTTGGAACCCGCTCTTGGTCTTCCGACCTACAGGAAACTTGTGATTCATTCTCTAGTTTGACTATGGCAAGTTGGTCTTTCTCCCTGATTTGTTACTGCAGTGTTTGCAGATAAAATACAGGTATTCCTCAAGTTACAAACATCCAACTTACATACAACTCATACTTATGAACAGAGGCTATTCCAGATAATAGGCAAATGTAGCTTTTCCAGCTTACATACAAGTTCAACTTAAGAACAAGCCCACAGGGCGGCTCCTGTGGCTCAGCGAGTAGGGCGCCGGCCCCATATACCGAAGGTGGCCGTGTTCAAGCCTGGCCTCAGCTGAACTGCAAAACAAAAAAAATAGCCGGGCGCTGTGGCGGGTGCCTGTAGTCCCAGCTACTAGGGAGGCTGAGGCAAGAGAATCGCTTAAGCCCAAGAGCTGGAGGTTGCTGTGAGCAGTGTGACGCCACAGCACTCTACCCAGGGCGATAAAGT
>CAUYON010076533.1:0-16472 GCA_963573935.1 Arctocebus calabarensis
GTGTTTTGGAGCTCCTCAACTAACTGTTTTGTTTCCTTGAGCTCTGCTATCTCTTTTCTCATTATATCCAGATCTTTGGTGAGTTGGGCTTTGAATTCATTAATTTCTTGAGACAACTTTAGAACTACTCTTTGGAATTCAATTTCTATCTTTTCTTCCATTCTATTTATCTTATTTGCAATTCATATTCTAAATTTGATTTCTGCCATTGCTGCCATTTGTTTAGGCATGGCATCTTCAGTATTATCTCCTTTGTCGTTTTTTTGGCGGGGTTGATCTACTCTGGTTATTCATGTTGCCAGAGTTCTTCTGTTGGGTCCACACCATGTTTATTTTCCACCATTTAGTTATTAGAACTGGTAGGGTGAGATTGAATTGGGGTTCCCGGGTAGTAGAGATAGCCCCTTACTAAAGCTCTAGGCTTTGTAATTGTGGCTTGTCTCCTACAATCTTACAAAGGCCTCTTTCAGAGTTTTAGCCAGAGACTCTGAGGACCTACTTGGTGAGATAGTGCAAGCTAGCTCTGTTTGATATCAGCCAACCTCTACCCTATCCTAAGAAACCACAGTATTAGGTTTAAATCTCGACTATAAAGAGATACAAACAGCTGTGGCACCCAGCCCCCACCCTTCAGTTCTTTTCTGCTATAGACCTCGAAAGTCAACCTTAGAATGTCCCCGAGTGGACAGCCCCAGACACGGGTTCCAACCAAACTGTCTCAGGCAATGCAAACCCTGCCCAACAGAGAGACATTCAAGGGTCTCCAAGAGCACAACTGGAACCAGGAATCCACAGTCCTGCCCGCCAGACTCAGTCCACACTGTTGTTTGCTTCTCTGCTCACAGGGCCAGCTGGGCCACGCCCCCACCCACCAGTGTCAGTCCACATCCAACTAGCCTCTGCTTGCCAGACCAGTTGAGGTCAGGGGACCACCTCCCACCTGCCAGTCTCAGTCCACTGCCTCAAAAGCCTTGATAGGCGTGGACTGCCACCTGAGAGCAAGGGCGAGATCCCCTGATTCAAACAGAAACCTAGAGCACTGGCTTACTGGGTGTGAACCAAGACCTGAGGGCTAGGGTGTGGCCCACTGTCTCCAGAAGTGGCTTACCAGGTGAGGACTGAGACCTATAGGCTGAGTGCAATGCCCTGACTCTAACAGAGCCTGCGAACAGAGGCTTGCCAGGCAGTGGACTGAGACTGGCAGGTGGAGGCGTGGTCCCCTGATTCCAACTGGTCTGGCAAGCAGAGGCCAGCTGTGTGTAGACTGAGACCAAAGAGTGGGGCCCAGTGCCCTGACTCCAACAGAGCCTGCAAACAGACTTGCCAGGCAGTGGGCTGACTGTGCTACCAACTTACCCTTTAATCTCTGGTAAATTGACATTCTAGATAAGGGATCAGCAAACTGGCCCACTAGCCACATCTGTCCAATACATTTTTATTCTAAACCAACTTTTTTTTTTTTTTTTTGAGACAGAGTCTCACTTTCTTGCCCCCAGTAGAGTGCTGTGACATCATAGCTCAGAGCAACCTCAAACTCTTGGGCTCAAATGTTCTCTTGCATCAGCCTCACAAGTAGCTGTGTCTACAGACCCTGCCACAATGCCTGGCTAGTTTTTGGAGACTGGGTCTCACTCTTGCTCGGGCTGGTCTCAAACCTGTGGGCTCAAGTGATCCAACTGGGATTAAAGGCATGAGCCAACATTCCTGGCTCTAAATAAATTTTTATTGGAACATAGCCATGCTCAAATTATATATTGCATGTAACTTTTTTTTTTTATATAACAATAGTGGAGTTAAGTGCTTAGAACATAGAGACTATATAGCCCACATTTAGTATCTGGCCCAGTACAGAGAATTTTGCTGACTTTGTTCTAGATTGTTTCCTCTTGAGAAATGAAAGTTGAGTTAAATGATCTTTAAGGTTATTTCTGCTTGAAATATCTACAAGTATAGGGTGGCGCCTGTGGCCCAAAGGAGTAGGGCACCGGCCCTATATGCCAGAGGTGGTGGGTTCAAACTCAGCCCTGGCCAAAAACTGCAAAAAAAAAAGAAATATCTACAAGTATAGCCTAACTAAATTTCTGAAGGAAATTTGGCATCACTTTCAAAGCGTATGATTCTGTGTAATGGAGGTGGCCCTTAAAGAATGTGTCTTAGAGTCCCCAAATCAAGGACTGAGACTTCCTTCATTAATGTGCTTTGAAGTGCCTTCTAACAGATCTGAGTCTCCTCACTGTAGCTAAAATGTGCCCCCGTTAATAAAAAATATGATTGCTGAAAGGTGGTCTTGAGGGAAGTAATTGATGTAGACATTGGTTTCAGTCTACATTGATTACTGACTGGTTAGGAACTGACTGGTTCCTATTAAATGGCCTACACCACAGGCAAAGTCCTGATTGAGTTTGTGGAAGTCAGATTGTCATAAGATCTTTTTTCTCTAAAATGCCACTAGAGGGTGCCAATTCCTACCAAGAGGAACACATTCATTTTCTTGAAATGAATTTTGAGTAATTTGGAGGGGGATGTTATAAGATGTTGATATTTTAATCTTTCTGGATTACATAATTTCTGTCTAAACTATTCAGTTCTCCCAGCATGGCACAAAAGCAACTGTAGACAATACGTAGTTTTGTTTAGATGACACGTAAATTTTCATTTTAAATGTGACCTCATCACACGAGATGCAGGGAAAACCACTTTTCAACTTTTTTTTTTTTTTTTTTGGATTTTAGATGCCTAATCATTATGATCTGGACTGCCCTACAGCCCCAATTCCATGTACATTCAGTGCTTTTGGTTGTCATGATAAGGTAAGTTTTTTTTTTTTTATTTTAATTCCTGAATATAAATCAGGAATATTCATTTATATAGTAGAGTGGAGAATACCAGCAAGAGTGTAAATGTTAATTACGCAGTGTGATAAGTTGTTTAGTGGAGTCATAATTGGATGCCATGGGCAAAAGGAAAGGTACATTTATCTATGCCTAAGACATTCAGGCATTCTTCATGAAACATGATGTTTGGGCTGAGTTTTGACAGATGGAAAACATCTACAAAGACAAGGGAGAGAAGGTTGATAAGAGAGAGTGAGAAGGGTGCTTTGAGGAGATACAAGTACTTTGTTTTATGTTATTCAATCCGGTAGTAATGTATACAATTTGAGATGGGATGGGGGTGGCAGTACCTGAGCTGTTGGGATACCAAGACCTCAAATGAGGACAGCATGGATTGTAGTGATAACAGTGAAGATAGAGCTAAGAGCCAGTATTTATTTAGGAGACGATATCTGTTGACTGTGTGACTAAATAGATATAATGGGTGAAAGACAGCGAGATATCTAGAATGACTCTTGATTTCTGGGCTTGGTCACTAGGTAGATAGAAGGGCCATTCAGCCAAAAAGAGTCAACATAGGAAGAATAAGAAGAACCAGTTGGAGGTAGAGGTACAAAAAAAGAGTCCTGTTTCAGTGGTATTGAGCTGCAGATATGAATTCATCCACCTAGGGACCATCCAAGTAGAGATGACTGACCTATACTCTACGTGTGGCCTTAAGCTCCAAAGAGACTCAGAATATTGATTTTGGGAAGTAATTTGTGGTGATAATCGAAAATACAATTGAGATCTTATGGTGTACATACAGGAAAGTGAAGTAGACCAAAGAAAGGCATTATGAATGAACAGTCTAAGACAGATGAACCAGGCAAGGAGAAGTTATTATATGGTCTTCAAAGTTAGTCTCAAGACTTGTGATAAGTAGTATTAAATGTCTGAGAAAGATCATCATTCATGGTAAGTCATTCTTTCTGGAAGGTGTAATTATATTTTTGCTTTTCCATTATACTATTTTTGTCTGGCTTATTTATAGTAAAGATGCATTTAATACTTTAAGAAATAAAACATGCAAAATAGTATATGTTATGGTTGTATTTTGTGGAAAAATTCTGAATTGCATGCTTAGAGAAAAAAAGACTTGAAGGAAATGTATCAAAATGTTAATGGGAGTTAAGTAAGATAATAGGTAACATTTTCTTTTGATCATAAAAATTTTTATATTAATGTTTTTCATGTAAACAATTAAAATGTTCTTGATGACCTTAGAATAGCATGGAAATAGGAAAGATTCCAATTTCTAATAGATTTGTACAATAAGTACAGTAAGTGAGGAATTGTAGGCAATGCAAGTACACTGTTCTTGGCTTTAAAAGGAAGAAGAAACTTGGTGGCGCCTATGGCTCATCAAGTAGGGTGCCGGCCCCATGTACTAAAGGTGGTGGGTTCAAACCTGGCCTCAGCCAAACTGAAAAACAGAAAAATAGTCCAGCGTTGTGGCAGGTGCCTGTAGTCCCAGCTACTCGGGAGGCTGAGGCAAGAGAATCACCTAAGCCCAGGAGTTGGAGGTTGCTGTGAGCTGTGTGATGCTGTGGCACTCTACCGAGGGCAATAAAGTGAGACTCTGTCTCTACAAAAAGAAAGAAGAAACTAGTATTAGTAGAGGGAAACAGAAAATCAGTAGAGAGGTTTGCCTTTTTACATGGGAAAGATTTTAAAACTTGTATTCTGCTATATTCTGCAGGAAAGGGTTAGAGGAGATGGTTGAAGACAGAGAAAGGGGGTCATAGAGTAAAACGTCTGAGGTATGTTAGAAAGGGCCAGGGTCAGTTGCCATGTAAAGCAGAGGTGGAACAAGAGCAGAGGCCTCTCTGAGTCTGAAGAGAAGGATGGGTATAAATGCGGACATGTTTGTAGGTGGGAGGGAAATTTATCTGAGTGAAAGCTGGGGGACTAGCCATCAGATAGCCTTAGTTCAGTGAATTAAGAGGCAGGTTCAAGGATCTGATGAAGGTAAAGGGCAGTTGTAGAGAGTTGAAAGAAGTGGTGCTGCTACTTAAAATCCTCTTATTTCATCTGGCCAGGTCCTTTTCCTAAGTCCTCACAGTAGGTGTCTATTCCCAACCTAAGGCTTGTGCTTGATTTTTAGATGCAGAGGAATCATTTGGCACGCCACCTCCAGGAGAACACCCAGTCACACATGAGAATGTTGGCCCAGGCTGTTCATAGTTTAAGCCTTGCTTTAACTCCCATTCCTCAGCGGGATGCATTTCCACGTGATCCTGCCTCTCCGCCTCGAGTTCCCTCACAGGATTTCCAGGAAACCATTCACCAATTAGAGGGTCGCCTTGTAAGACAAGATCATCAAATCCGGGAGCTAACTGCTAAAATGGAAACTCAGAGCATGTATGTAAGTGAGCTCAAACGGACTATTCGATCCCTTGAGGACAAAGTCGCTGAAATTGAAGCACAGCAGTGCAATGGGATTTACATATGGAAGATTGGCAACTTTGGGATGCACTTGAAATCTCAAGAAGAGGAGAGACCTGTTGTCATTCACAGCCCTGGATTCTACACAGGCAAACCTGGGTACAAGCTCTGCATGCGCTTGCACCTTCAGTTACCAACTGCTCAGCGCTGTGCAAACTACATATCCCTCTTTGTTCACACAATGCAAGGAGAGTATGACAGCCACCTCCCTTGGCCCTTTCAGGGTACCATACGGCTTACTATTCTTGATCAGTCTGAAGCACCCATAAGGCAAAACCATGAAGAGATAATGGATGCCAAACCAGAGCTGCTTGCCTTCCAGCGACCCACAATCCCACGGAACCCAAAAGGTTTTGGCTATGTAACTTTTATGCATCTGGAAGCCCTCAAACAGAGAACCTTCATTAAGGATGACACATTATTAGTACGCTGTGAGGTCACTACCCGCTTCGACATGGGTAGCCTTCGGAGGGAGGGTTTTCAGCCACGAAGTACTGATACAGGAGTATAGCATTCTTTCATTATTTTATATATATATATATATAAAAAACCTATCTAGAGAAACAGTGCCTCTTTGTGCTATTCCCGATAATAATATGCAAGCCAGAAAAGCAGAGGGCAAGCAAGATGTCACACCCACTAGTGAATGTAGTGGAAGAAGTAAGTCATTTACCACTTCTTCCTGTTACAAATACACCTGAGGGTGTTTTTACTTTGGATCCTACATGGTCAGTGCGTCTTCAAAATTGTTATGCCTCAACTGCCTGTGGCATGTTTCAGCAGCTGTTTTGTCAGTTAGGATACCTCGTAGCTATACTTCCATGGACTTTTGCTCTAATGTATTTTATTGTTAGAAAGCCCAGAGTCAGAGTACTGAAGTTGAAGCTTTTAATAATAATGGACTTTCCTAAAAACTACAGGTTATTTTTATACTGATATATGTAATATATTAAATGTGAGAATCACTACTGCCTTGTGCTGGTGCCAGCAAGAAGAATTATTGCTCTAAAGAGTTGAGTTCTCATTTTATTTGAACTATAATCCTTGGAAAGCTTAAGTTCTCATTTATTTCATTTTTTTTTTTCTCCAGGCGGTTACTAAGGCTGTTCAAGGACTACTTTAAACCCTAAACATAACCTTCCTTATTAGGCATAAACATAATCATGTGTTGAATAATACTTAACTCTTTCATTCTGCCTTGCTTCACCTATCTCCTTGGGATCACAGAATAGCATCTTCTTCAGAGTTGATGATGCTGAGAACCATGTGGATACCAACTGCTCAGTGTTATGCTGTATAACCCTTTTTGTCTGTTCATCTATTCATTGGAAAGTGAATTTTACAGCACTGCGTATGTCTTTACTTGTTTAGTGCTTAAAGAACAAGAGAATGTGCACATAAAAGCTCCAACATAAAAATTAAAAGTGACTCAGCTAGTAAACCAATGCCACTACATTGGTGATGGAAAAGCTTTGTGTGAGCCAGAAATGTTCAGCTCTTTTGAATACCCCTTTGTTTAGTTCAGTTAAATGGGACAAAGTTGATTTCCCCCAAACAGAATTTCTTACAACTTTGGTAGGTCATTGGAGGTACCTGAGAGGTCACCAAACTAAGTTTGGAAGTCATAGTGGTTGAATCACAACTTGGCTTGAGTAAGTTGCTTTAGTCCAGTATCTGTCCTATGGAATGTATTGAAGTGGCCAGATGTTCCTAACAGAGAGATGATTTAGCACTATTTTTTATATGTGCATATAATGGCACAGAAGGACTGTGGGTATATAGTGGAATTCAGCTCTCAGGGAACCCCACAACTACTATAGGCTCTTATTAAGGATCTAAGGATCCAGCCACTGTTGGATTTACTCAAGATTATTTAAAGTCTGATAATGAGAGATGGTATTGTGTCTCCAGAGAGGCCAAATTAGAATCCCTGAATAGTGTTCAAGACCAGCCCTAAATTTCCAAAGAAAGCTGAAAAACCTTTTCTGTGGAGAAGAGTCTGGGTATTGGTTCCAGGCAGCCCCAGCAAGTGTCACTTTGAGCTTTCCCTTCGCTTTTCTCTCTACGCTCCCACCCCACCTCACTGTTAGGCTCCTGCTCTGGTGAATTTGTTACAGAGTGAAAATAAAAGTCAAGCAGAGACCTCGTTTGCAGGGGGCCCATGGCTGGTCACCAGTTGATTCCCTGGCCATGTGTCCTCTAGTTATGCTTTCCACCTAACTCCTGAGAATCATTGCAGCACCACCCGTTAGGTAGGGAAACCTGTACTTCTGCTGTTCCTGTCATTGTTTTCTTAATAAATAAATAATTATCAAGTTCCATTTAAAAAGTAAAGAGTTACTTTTATATTTACATAGAAAAAGCCTTAAGGAAATTAACAGTTTTTGATGGCTTATTTTCTTCTTTGTGCTTTCTTATATTTTTGACATTTTCTCCAATAAACATGTACTTTTATCAGAGAAAAAAAATTAACTGCTGCCACAAAACATTCAGCCTTCCTCCTGTCCCCCTCCCCCCAAAGGAAATGATATTTAAAAGCTTCCTGGTCAAATTGCTATTAAAAGCATGGCTGTGCATTAGGTACTAAGAGGAGTCATTTCCTGCCTTGGTTATATTATTTTTTTCCACTAACTCAGGAGTCCTAATCAAAACAAAAAACAGTTTTTTGCCTAACTTCAAGTTTTCCATCTGTAAAATAAGTTGAACTAGATGTTTCTTTGCTCACTTCCAACCATAAAATTCTGTCTTAAGAAATTAAGTTCTAAGTAGCAGAATGAACACACTCATTCAATGGTTTTGCCAGAAAAAAAATGCCTTTAATTTATTCTTTCCTGACACTGATACTTTATTTCAAATTAATATTCATTATTTGGGGTCACATCTTAATTTAAATAAGCAATTTTTTAACCCCCAGCATTTAGCATTTTGTAACAAACCAACCAGTTATTTTATACTGGTCATTGTGTATATAGAGTAGAAATAAGGGTCAGCTGTCATTCCAAATAGAAAACTTAAAAACTTAAACTCAGAATCATGTCTACACCTGGAAAGCCAGATTCTTCCTTACATTTATCAAATGTCCTACTCTATTCTTTAAATATGCTAGTTTCACCCAGTTGGTCTCTAAGCATTTGGGCTGTGTATTTATATTTTATTAACCACCTTTCAACATGTTCATCTTTTGACATCATTCTGGGACCCTGTCAAATTTTTTAATGTTTTCCCTTTTTCTGGAGATGTCCAAGCCAACATTGGATAAAACTTACTTCAAGTCATACATTTTGCTATTGGCAAACAAGTCTGGATGTTGACTTGTAGTTTATTACTATACTTTTTTTTTTCTTTTTTGGGAGGCAGAGTCTTACTATGTCACCCTTGATAGGGTGCAGTGGCGTCATAGCTCACAGCAACCTCAAACCCTTGGGCTTAAGCGATTCTCTTGCCTCAGACTCCTGAGTAGCTTAGACTACAAGCGCCTGCCACAACACCCACCTATTTTTTTTTTTTTTTTTGGCTTCAGTTATCATTGTTTTAGCAGGCCCAGGCTGGGCTTGAACCTGCCAGCTTCAGCTTTAGTGTATGTGGCTGGCACCCTACTCCCTGAGCTACGGATACCGAGCCAGTTTATTACTTTACTTTGACACCACTGACAGTCTTTGACATACTACATTATAACTCAACTTTTATTTTTGGTATAAATAGTAGAAAGAAAATAAAATGAAGGTGGAATTTTTACCCTAATGATGGACTTACATAGAGATGTTGGATGACCTCTAGCAATTAATTTTTGTGACTGGTATAAAATTATGTTCTCCATTACTGTTTTTGTGCCAACAAGTCTTAAATTAAGAGCATGCTTATGAATTGTGCATACAGTTAGAATGCATTCTTTTTGCAGAAGAGCAATTGTCATTCCTTTAACCCAGGGAATCCTCCACTTTCTGGTGACCTGAAAACACTTCAAATGACTAGATTTTTCTGATTTACAACCTTGAAGTAATTTTCTTCTATTCAGCTCCTAATACTGCTGTTTTCTTGGCTTGCGTCAATTGAATTTTCACTTACTGTTTTATGTAAAATACCATTAGGTGTTTTTTGTGATGCCTTGTTCCATAGAACCTAGCATCACCATTAGGAAATGAAAAAGGAACTATAAATAATTGTTTGTATTTTTCTTTTGAAACATGTTCTTTTTAAATTCTCAGCATCATAATAGAATGTAGCTAATTTCAGAGTTGCTGTGGTGTCTATCGAATGGAGTTGGCACTTCCAAATTTCCAATATCCAGAAAGATGATGTGATAAAATCAGATTGGATGGATGTTGGCAGACAGTAACACTCTAATTACAGCCTTTACTTCTAGTCAATGATAGACACTTGCAAGGAGATACCTAAATGCTCTTTCAGTAAATGTCACCCGTGTCCTTAATGTTCTAGAGCTTTTTCTCCCACAAAATCGAGGTTATTATAAAATTCTAGAAAATAATTCTAGATGGGCAAATCCTCAAAGTGTTTTCTCAGCAGGACACTGGCCCTGTCTTTGAAGACAAGAGGGAAGGTGGGATGTGCTGCTCTACTCTTGAAGTTTGTAGCTCTAAACGTAGGTTCTTTCTTACTCTAGGAAAATCCTCAAAGCAGAACTATAGTTCTTTCTCTTCTACACTAGCCCCCAGGAGATGGTAAACTGTGCGTGGTAGAGAGAAGTGTTCCCATCACTGCTGAGTCCCCTGTACTTAGCCTGGTGCCTGGCACACAATACATATTCAATAAGTAACAATGAACACTTAATGAAAGCAGTGGTTGAACCTGACCAATTTCTGGTAGCTTATTTGTTGTGTAAATTTTAGGAGGTAAAACATACTACCTTTTTTGCTTTTTTTCCTCAGCACTTTATTGTGAAATATCCTAAACATGCTGAAATGTTGAAAGGCTTGTAAAATAAACATCTACTACCTAGCATCTGCAATAACCTTTTGTTACATTTGCTTTATCACTTAATATATTTTTACTTCTAATGAGACTTCAACTTTGGCTTCTTTTTAAAACTCTCACTCCTAACATAACTGAATAACTTTAAACAAGTTGTCTTAAATTTAGGAGGGGAACTTATGATATTTGTGTTGTAACTGGAATTGTAGTTCTCACTTTAAATTTCTATACGTGTGTTATGCTGAATTTTAATCTTATTTATTTTGCCTGAAAGAGTTATTTTTTAATAATGGATTTATTTGATTATGCAGACTGTTCAATGTTATTTTCATACTTGATAAATTGTCCAATTAATTTCTCTGGTGAGAATATAATTTGGGACCATTTTGCTTATATAAGATTCAGGGATTATGTTCCTAGAGGGCTGAAGAAGTGATGAAATTTAGTGTGTAAACTACTAAATTAGGAGCTAAGGCAAATTTTACTCCTGATTGACACGGGCAAATCGGTGATGTCTTTGTGTCCATTTATCACCCTGTAAAGTGGGAACTAGAATTTGAAATTTAGGTATTATTAAGTAAAGGGTAACATTTGTTAGTACTTGGATCTGGTAAAAAGAAAATATTTTGTGCAGCTAGGGAGGCTTATAATTTCATAACTATATGACAAGCTATGGAATGAATCTGGCTATTTTCTTTTCTTTGAGACAGAGTCTTACTCTGTCTGTCGCCCTGGGTAGAGTGTCATGGCATCATAGTTCATAACAACCTCAAACTCCTGAGCTCAAGGGACCCATCCACCTCAGGATTATATGCAGTGAGTCACTGCATTGCCTAAAATCTGACTTTCAAAAATTGAAATACATCCAGTGGTCGAATGTCTTATCAAAAAGCCTGTTGCTGGCCAGCCACATACTGGAGCTGGTGAGATCAAACCCAGCCCAGGTCTGCCAAACAACAATGACAACTACAACCAAAAAAAAAAAAAGCCAGGTGTTATAGCAGGCACCTGTAGTCCCAGCGATTTAGGAGGCTGAGGCAAAAGAATCACTTAAACCCAAGAGTTTGAGGTTGCTGTGAGCTGCGACATCTGGGCACGCTACCAAGGGCGACATAGTGAGACTCTGTCTCAAAAAAAAAAAAGCCTGTTGCTGCTTAGATGTTAATATAGGCACAGAATTTGTGAGTTTTCCTAATCCAGCTCACTCTGAAAAGTACGTACAAGAGGAAGTGAGTAAACGATGGGGGTAAGGGGTATGAATCATAGAAAAACTGAAAATCAGTGCATGAAAGGCATTAAAAGAATCACCCAGATTCAGGACAGCACACTCTCCACCACTCCTCCCAACCCCCCATCACCACCGGGCACCTAACACGAGCCCTGCTCCTGCCAGCAGCTTAACCTCATATCTTCTGTCAGGGTCCCAGGATTAAATTGTAGGACTGTAAGAAGGAAGGAGGGGGCGGTGCCTGTGGCTCAAATGGGTAGGGCACCGGCCCCATATGCTGGAGGTGGTGGGTTCAAACCCAGCCCTGGTCAAAAACTGCAAAAAGAAAAAAGAAGAAGGAAGGAGGGCTGGGACAAGTGGGGTCTCTAATGCAGTTAGTGGGTAAGTGTGAGCTGTTCTTTCTAAACCCAGGTTATAAATGTTGATTCCTGTTTATCTCACAAAGGCATTTGGGGTTTTTGCTTTAGATCGTGGGTTAGTTGTTGCAAAGATATGACCAAAACAGTGATCTTTGACTTAGTACCTTACAGAATATTCAGAAAAATACAAACACCAGACTGACACGCTACCCTCCCTGTGTTGTTATTCCCTTACCAGCCTGTATATTGTGCCAATGTTTTCACAAAAAAGCACTCTTAATTAAAAGGAAATATATATTAAAATATAAGTGATATCCCAAATGGTTTGTGATGAAAAAACTTGACTGCTTTGATTTTTGCTTCATCGTTTTATTCTGAGGACTGTGTAACTCGCTATATCAGGAGAGAAGAAGAGTTACAGGCACTAGTTTCACTTGAAATGAAGACAAGTAATAGTTTACTCCTTCCAGAAATGGCAAAGGAGGATTCATTTGGTCCTTTGTTTAGGCCCTGGGGCCTTTAAGACTGCATTTTACAAAACAAAATTGGGCCCAAAGAGAAATTTTTCCACACCCACCTTATGTCCAATGAGAAAAACAGATAAATCGAAAGTGTGAAACCAGATAACAGCATGAATTTATTCCAACAAATAAAGGCAAAAGGGCTATGGCTGTCTCTGCCCTCTCCTTAGCAAACTCCCTGAATGGGTTTTGCAGTAAAGCTGTCTTCATTGCAGGGCTATTAAAAGCACTTTTAGGAAACTTCCTGTGAGTCAACCCCCCTCTCCCTGAGTATAAAAAGCCAGTAAGATATGTAAATGTTTTTTAAAATGCCACCTTAATTTTTAAAGTTCCAAAAGTGAAATACTGTTGATACTAAAGAAAGCAATAATTTTTTTTTTTTAATATTCCACTTCTGTTTCCTTTCAGATAATTTAACACTTCTAGTTCAGTCTGTGGATATGTTACCCCATTGTCCAGTTTTTTAAATTAACTTTTGCACTAAGACCAGGAGGGGCAAAAATATTTTATAAAGTGACAATTATAGCCTTGCTAGGGAATGATTCATAATCACAATAAATTTTCTTAGCCTGGGTAGAGATTTGTGCATTTTAATATAAAAGTAAGTCTGAATTTCACAGACTATATACTCCTGAAAGCTAAATAATAAAACAATTTAAAAGCGATTCCAAAATCCTAAAAGATAATCCTTCCCATTCTCCCATTTGTTCTAACTTGATGAGTAGAAATTGATTTAAAAAAAAAAGGGGGGGGGGGGACTTGTCCAAAGAAATCCAGCCTCATCTTCATCCCAGGTTCTTTTTCACCTGTATTGCCCAACCTGAGGCAGTAGGATAAAGTAGCAAAGCCAACAAAAGTTTTCAAAGTTAGCCCTTCATTCCCTTATTATTTCAAACCTAATGAGATATTCCTTTGGAACCGCTGTGAAAGAAGAAAAGGAGAGAAAGCAGATTTTCTGAATGCAACTAGTCTAATAGAGTTAAATAAATTTGACTTTTTAAAATACCTTTGAGGGTCAGTGTTTTGCAATTTTTTTTTCACACAATCCACAATAAAATTACATAGAAAAATATGTACTGACTAAACCAAAAGTTCAAGAAACACTTTTTTACTACAGCCGCTGCATTCTGTTATTTTATTCACTTTTTAAGATGTAGCCTCCAACATTGAATGTATGGATGTAGCCCAAGAATACAAATGAGTTTATAAGACTGCAATTTGCCTCTAAGTCAAGATCTGAGGATTTAAAATAGCCCAGAAGGGTTAGCAGCCGAATTCATTCCTTATATACACATCGGAACACTGTCAAGGGTCATTAGTCCGCAGGGGTTGTTAGCCAGGGAACCCAACTTTTCTGGGGCCCTCCCAGCCCTGCCTGGTCTCCAGAACTCCGGCCCCTCTCCTTCCTTCAGCATAAGGTAATCTCGTGTTGTGGAAGGAAAGCCCGTGTCCTCTCCAGCATTGGTGTTCTCTTTCATTTCACTTCTCTTAACTTCTCCTAAGGATTTAAGCTTTAGGAAAATAAAATCCAGGAAGATTTGCAAGCCCCTTTCTTTGTTTTCTTATATACCGCCCCGGAGGCAGTGAGATAGGGTCTTACCTGTTTGGCGCTGCAAGGGCAAGGGGTGAGGGAGTTCTTGTATCTCCTTAATTGGGCTGTGAGTTTTCAAGGAAGGAGCCAGACTTCTCTTAGATGGGAATCTGTGATATATGATTTTGGCCCATATTAAAGAAGAATTTTCAAAGGAGAATAAAAGAATAATTTTCAATACCATAACTCTCATACAAATACCATGTGAAAGATCGTATTTAACTCTTAATGAGGAAACCAGGAATATGTTATAACTGTTCAAAGGAGAACCCAAAGGACAAGTATACTTACAGACCAGGAATAGTGAAAGAAATATGCAAGTGGAGACAAAATTAGCTTCCTCCACAGTGAGGGAAGAAAGTCAAGAACTTCCCAAGTAGGACATAATTTGCATTTCTAGAAACAATAATTATTTCCATATATCCAGTTATCTGCAAGACAGAGCTGTAAAATAATCTTCCTTAGAACCAGATAGTGCTATCATTCTATTCCAACTCTGTTACCTTAAATTTCCTTAGAATCACCTAATGCTGAAGGGTGTGCTTTGGACTAAACAGCACACAGTGTTGAAACACAAATGTTCCCCATCCCCTGCATTAACAATAATTAAATGCAATGTGTGAATTATAAATAAGTTTTTGGCTCCCATTTCTACCTAGAATTGGACTACTCTGTCATTTGGTGTGAGTGAGATGATAGCTTCTTGGAAGATACTGTCAAGGCAAGACTTGAGCAAACCCAGCTTAAGAACTATGTGGCAGTAGATGGCAGCAAAATTCTCCCTAAAGAATGCAGCTTTTAGGAACTGTAGTCTTCAAAACAAAATTTATCAAAAAGGATTATTCTTGAGTCCTTGGACCTTTAAGGAGTCTATAAATCCTTCTAGGCTTCTATGCAAAAAGTTCCGCATTGTGCATTCTTCTGGGAAGAAAGTTCTTAAATTTTTGCTTTAAGTCTGATGAAAACTATGAAGCACTTTACCCAAATACTAGAAATCTCATCTCAATTGTCATAAATTTATAAGTTGGCTGCCAAATCCAGCCTCAAGTTAGGAACACTTGAGTGATTAGGTCAAACCATATGAAACTGCCATTTTTTAAGGTCAATAAAGAGTCAAATTTCAATAATTTCATATGATTCAAACCATATATGCAGATTTTTGGTTCTCCCAGCCCCACCCCATTCTGATAACAGCTAGTTAGAGGATGAACATCAGAGATTAGCTATCATGTCCAAGTCCTTCCCAAGAGCTCAATGTTTGACCTCAGGCACCTTCATCCACTCTGAATAGGGAGAACCAATATAGCATTAGGATCATTACTAGCACGCGGTTCACTGGGGGACTTTCTCAAGGTGTCTAGTCTGAGGAGCACCAGCCTGAGAATCTCCTGAGAAGCTTATTAAAATGCATAGCACCAAGGGTGGAGCAAGATGGCGGCCGAGTAACAGCTTCCTTGCAACTGGGCACGGTGAGACTGGGGAGAGAGGACTTTAGGCATCTCTGCCAGGCAGGATCTGCCCAGAAACTTCCCTTTGGGGACACAGGGAGACAGCGTGAGGCATCTGGACACCCTGAGGAAGACTAAAGCAGCGGAGATGGGGCAAGTGGTTGCATCTGTTCATTTGGTCCGATCCTGTCGGCAGCTATGGGTGGGGCAACAGTGGAAATGCAGGCTGGAAAGGCCTTGCCTGTGAGCCGTTTGGGTTTCTTTTGGACTTGGCACTCGGTTGAACTGCCTTGGGAGAACTTGGGCAGGAGTGCAGGGGTTTTTGAGTGTTGTCTGGGGCCCCATACTGGGCCACCAAGCCAGACAGAGCTGCCAGTGTTTGGTGGTGGGCTGTGTGGAGTCATTGAGGGAGAACTGCCCTGGCAAGCTCCACCCTCAGGGTTGCAGAACAGGCATTGGGCAGGAGTGAGTAATCTAGTGACTGAGCAGCCTGAAGGTGGGGACTGAGACGCCTTGCAGCCTTAGCCCTCAGGGGCATAGACTGAGACCGGTTTCGGCACACTGGATAAATGGATAGCCACTTAAGGAGTGATCCCAGTCACAGTGCTTTCCTGGGAAAGCTTCTGCTTAGCCCAAGTTAGCAATTTAAATTGTCTTCTAAGCAGACTGAGGAGAATTTAAGCTGTCCACCCTGCAGGGTTTGAGAAATCATTAGAAACACAGGGTCACTCCCTACAAAGATCCAGTAACAACAGAGTGATTCTGACCTGGGAGAGACACCTCCTCAACTCTGAGGATGGTCATAGGCAACAGTGAAAAATAATCATGAGGCAGGATCAACAGAAAAACTGGCAATATGAATAACTAGAGTAGATCAACTCCCCCAAGGAATGACAAAGTAGATGAAGCACAAGATCCCTTGGATAAGCAAACGGCTGAGATGTCAGAAGTTGAATTCAGAGTCTGGATAGCAACTAAGATCAGCTCAATGGAGGAAAAGATGGAATTAGAATTTCAAGCAGTAATCCAAAAGACCCAAAAGATGTCTCAAGAACTGAACGAGTTCAAAGAGAAA
>CAUYON010076535.1:0-13718 GCA_963573935.1 Arctocebus calabarensis
TTCATATAGTAAACGAGAAAATATCATGAATGGTATGTCAATCAGGTTGATAAAAATATCTCAGATTGCATGTGAAGCCCCCACACTGTACCCCATGATTGAACTAATGTACACAGCTATGATTCAATTAAAAAAAAAAAATAAAGTGCTCCACATCCCAGAAGCAGAGACATTCAAGGGAATCTGGGAGGGGCAGCCCGCTCGGTGTGAAGCAGCCTGTAGTGTGCCAAGATCATTTGCAGCAGTCGGTAAAGAGGTGACGTTAAAACCCTCTTTTATATTTACATAGATGGAGCTGGAACACATTCTCCTTAGCAAAGTATCTCAAGAATGGAAGAAAAAGTATCCAATTTATACAGCCCTAATATGAAGCAAATTTATATCTTTCATGTGAAAGTTACAACCCAGTTATTACACAAGAAGACAGGGAAAGGGGAGAGGGACGGAAGGGGAGGGAGAGGGTGTGGGGAGAGAGGATAAAGGGTGAGATCACACTTGAGTTGCATCTTTGAAGGGTCAGGAGAAAAATTACTAAATGCAGAACACAAATGTTTTCACACAGTAAATGTGAAAATCTCATGAATGTTATGTTGAAAAGGCGAATGAAATTATCTCAGATTGTATATGAAGCCTGCACACTGTACTCCATGATTGAACTATTGTACACAGTTATGATTTAATAAAAAAAAGATTTAGCTAAAACAATTGGTCAACATGGCTACATGAATTAATAGACTTTCAATGTAGACACAATAGCCTTCTGTTGCAAGACTCTTTTTCCTCACTAGGGTAGAAAAGTCATGGCCTGTCTTCAAAGCTTCAAAGGACAGGTTCAGTTTCTTTTTAGGGGAGAAGGCAGCTGGTAACTTTTAGTTGAAACCAATGGTTATTTATTATTCAAAAAAACCCAGAAAACAAAAAAACAACAAAGCCTAGGGCTCTGAAGAATTATGCTAAATTTACTTCACCCATATTCTATGAATGAAACAGGAAAGCCTGGATGACTACACATCTGTTTATAGCATGGTTGACTAAATATTTTAAGCCCACTGTTAAGATTTACTGCTTAGAAAAAAACATTTCTTTCAAAATATTGCTGCTCATTGACAATGCATCTAGGTCGCCCAAGAGCTTTGGTGGAGACATAATATACTATGTTTAAGCAGATTAATGTTGTTTTTATACTTGCTAAAACAACACCCCTTCTGCACCACATAGTTGAAGGAGTCATTTTGACTTTAAATTGTTACTTAACAATAACATACTTTGAGGTTACAGATGGCACACATAGTGATTTCTCTAATGGATCTGGAAAGAATACATTGAAAATTGCCTGAAGAAGATTCATTATTCTAGATGCCTTTAAGAACATTTATGATCAACATATCAACATTAAGAGGAATTTGGAAGAAATTGATTCTGACTTTCATGGAAGACTTTTAGGGGTTCAAGATTTCAGTGGAAGAGGTCATTGCAGATGTGGTGAAATACCAAGCGAACCAGGATTAGAAGTGGAGACTGAAAATGTGACAATTTCAGGATAAAACTTGAACAAATGAGGACTTGTTTCTTTTGGATGACCCAAGAAAGTGGTTTCTTAAGATGAAATCTATTCCTGGTGAAGATGCCGTGGACATTGGTGAGATGACAATAACGACCTAGATAATTATATAAACTTACTTGATAAAGCAATGGCAGGTTTTGAAGAAAACAACTCCAATTTTGAACAAAGTTGTATGGTGTGTAAATTGCTATTAAACAGCATCTCATGCTACAAGAAATTGTTTGTAAGAGAAGAGTCAATCAAAGTAACAAACTTCTTTGTTGTCTTATTTTAAGAAATTGCCACAGTCATCCTAGCCTTCAGCAACCACTACCAAGATCAGTAAACAACCATCAATATTGAGGCTAGACCCTCCACCAGCAAAAAAGATGGTAACTCTTTGAAGGCTCAGATGATATTCATCATTTTTTAGTAATAATATATTTTAAAATTAAGGTATATACATAATGCTATTGCACACTTTACAGACTCCAGGTTACACTGAGACATCAAAAAATCTGTGTTAACCACTTACTTGCAATATTTATTTTTTGGTGGTCTGGGACCAAACTAGCAATATCTCTGAGGTATGCTTGTATTTACTTGTCAAAGATTTAGTACCACTGAGCTGGAGTAATACTAGAGAGTAAATAGAAAAACAATCATGTTCAAGTGAAATTGCAAATATAAAATGTTTGCTACCTTGACCAATAAATGCTTCAAAAGATAATTTGAAGATATGAGAAATATAAGCTTAGCACAGTTGTATAAAGTCTTATTTATTAAAATACAGTTGTGATTTTTGGATCAACTCAGTGACAAGAAATTTAAATTTTTTTTTTGAATTACTTAGGTTTTTGTATTTGCTACAAATTATCTAGTCTTAAAGTATTTATGTTTAACTTAAATATACTTGGTGTTTCTACAAAGGATTAATATATTATTTTTGAGGATGTGAATGATGACAGCATGCAAAGCTATTGTAACATACCCTCTGAGTTATAGTTTAAAATAAGTATGGTCTTTTCTTTTTATCTATAGGATGTTTGAATTCACTTAATTGCGAATTAGGGAATGTATAATATATATACAGAATTAGGAACTATATACTTATTCCACATTCATGGTTCACTACAGAATAATCTTTTAACAGAATTGTAAAATCAGGTCTGACATGATAACCTTGTTTTAATTTTCTATTTCAAATTGATTGGCACAAATGCCAAAATGATCCTACATATCTTCCCTTTATATGCAAGGAGCAATCCTATATCTAGTAGTTAATAATATCTTTCTTTTATATTCTTTTCCTTAAGCAAATGATGGAATTAGATATTGAAATCTCGGACCTAAAAAGATGCCTTCTTGGAGAAGAAAAACGATCTGGTATAGAGAAACAGTGTTTAGTGGTCTGGGTATATTACAGCTGAGTGAAGGACATTTTACTCTGAAAGTGTCAGCTTACCCTGAAGGGGAATAATTGCTCACATAATCAACATGATATCCAAGAGATGTTAACATAAATGTGACTGCACACACTCTCATGCACATACAGTCTTTTTTTGGGATAAATTTGTTCACAATTTCATGTTATTATGCTTCATTACACAAACTCAAGCTTCTCAAACATGTGCTATGACACAGAGTCACTGGAATGAAGTCACAAGGTCTTTGCATGATCTTTCAAATATTCAAGAAAATATGGCAATACTTGACATCTGTCAAAAATTACATGGACTACTAGGTGAACATAGTTCATAGTTTCAATACGATATACTGCTACATTCCTGGCAGTGATGCCATGTCTTTGCAAAGCTGGGTTTTTGGTGGTTGCTTTGAGGAAAATGACTATGCATAAAATTGGCATGGCACAGTCAGTGAGAGCGTTATCTGATGCCAACACTTGACCATGTTGGGTGCTCAAAAGGTTCACACATAGTATCAGTAATTGTAATTAAGAATTAAATGAAACTGTTTTCTTCGAATTTATATTCATTAACTTTTCTTTTCTTTTTTTTTTTTTAATATTCATTAACTTTTCAAAGGTTACTAAACCTTTGGTATGTAAATACCTATCAGCTTGTTTAGATACAACCACTTAATAAATGGATAGTATTTCTTTTGGCCTAGAGGAGCTATGAAAAGATTACTGAGACACTTAGGGTTTGTGAGCCATGAAAATATGGGACTCTTTGGATGAGGAGTATATTTTTATAGTAAGAGCGAGGGTTATTTTGTGCTAAAATTTTTAGTATCATAAATATTTCTAGAGGAAAGTTCTTTAGGAATGAGAAGACATTTTTTTTAATATCACTTTCCACTCCCTACTTGGAAATGCTCTCACAAGACAGCGAAAGATAATGCTGGTGGCATTAACAGTGTGAAGTAAATTCTCAGTCCTTGTTCCCCTCCTTCCCAAGTGGGCCTCTGGCATATAGGGAGCCTCGGCACACTCCATCCCTAAGCTGTGCAGGACTTCAAGTGGGCATCCAATTGTGCACAGGAATTCAGAGTGGGTAAGATTCACCAGAAAAGGTAACGAAGCAGGGGGGCTTCGACACTCCTGTGATTCCTTAGCAATGACCTAGATTCTTCCGGCAGTCCTGGTGTTACTGGGATTTTCTCTCTGTGACGGTCCTTGGTCTGGAGATTCAAGAATGAAACCCCAGACCATGCAGTTAAGTGACAGGACAAAAGTTATTTTACAGAGAAGGACATAGAGAGAAAAGTAACAAAGTCTCCATAGAGGAAGGGGGAAATTCCCAAATGGGAAGACCTGCTTTGTCTAGGGGTTTATTTAAGTCCTGTAAGCGTGTGTGGGAGTGTTCTGAGGTTTGTCAGTGAGGAGCTGGCAGACAAAAAAATTCCCTTCCTTGTTGATTAGCAAATGAATGTGGTCCTCAAAGTTCCAGTCCCAGGCAAAGCAGCAGGGTGCATGCTTTTCCCTTCAGAAGTCACTACCCCATCAGATGCAGCTTGCCTCCAGAAAGTGCAGTTTGGAAAAAAAAAGTCTGTTTGCTGAGGCCTACACAATGGGGGTCCCTGTCCAGCCCCAGACGGGGAACCCTGAATCTGTTGGCTACCAGAAGAAGAGGTTTACTGGCCGCACAGACCCAAGAGCTAACTAGGCTACTTTCGAAGTTTACAAAGATCTCTCCATAAACTAGAAAACCAGTTAATGTTTTCTGAGGGTCTGCCACAGCCCGTGGCCATTGTTCACGTCTGCAGCTGTGATTCCCTTCAAATTCTCCGGAAACCTCTCACTTTGAGAAACACTCATTTATACTTTGAGGGCACCGCCGCCCCAGCAGAGGGCGTGGCCACGTGATGGGCGGGGCTTGGGCCGGAGGTGGAGGCTGAAGGCGCGGCCATCGCTGTGGTCTGCGGGTGTGAGTTCTCCGAGGCCTCAGCCGCAGGTGAGCTGCTCTGGGGCAGACGAGGGGTTTGGAACAAGGTTAAGAGGGACAATTTGAGGCCTTTTTTGGTTTTAATACTCAAACTTTGTGCCGTTGATCTTAGAATGTTTATAAAGCAAAAATGTTTATGTTCCCTGCATCCAATACTGGTTTAAACAAAAGGCCATGCAGTAATAATTGTGGAGCTAATTTCAAAGAGACAGAAGATCAGAATCGTATGTAGACGGTTCAAAAACCACAATGTTCCGAGGGGGATGGATTGCCTGAGGTCATGGTCAAGATCTCTCCAAAAATAGCCGGGCGTTGTGGTGGGCCCCTGGAGTACCAGCTACGTGGGAGGCTGAGGCGAGAGAATTGCTTGAGCCCAAGAGTTTGAGGTTATGATGCTACGGCACTCTACTTAGGGCGACAAAGTGAGATTCTGTCTCAAAAACAAAAAACAAGGAAACCACAATGTTGGGCATCTCAAATGCTACTGGTGCCGTTGGGGTGGGAGGAGGAGGGTGTCTGTGTCAAACTCAGAGTGACCCCCCACTCTCCGTCATTCTGGCTGACCCTGAACAGATTTTCCACAACGTCTTTGTACTCAGGCCTCATTTTGCCTAAAACTGTGCAAAGTGTTGAAGAAAATAGTGAGGACACCGAAATAGCTAAGCAACTGAGAGAAGCAATTAAGTGGCAAAGATGTTACTTCATTCAGTTTTTAAACAAGCACACTAATGACATTGAGTGAGCTGAAAAAGATGTTTTGAATGTTTTAATCCTAAAATGATAACTTTGTTATTGATAAATAGGCACAATATTACTGCTTTAGTTTCTATTTAGGAAGATGATTATGGATTTTTCTAATTTATTTATTTTTGTTTTTATTAGAGATGGAGTCTTGCTGTATGGCTGAGGCTGCTTCTAATTTAAAATAATGCAGACTGGTGAGCATTTGTGCACACAACACTTCAATTTTCAGAAACAGATTACTGGTATTAAGTATGAGAGACTTGTAGTAATTTATTTAATCCTTGCTATTCCATGAGATAGATGCTATTATTTGGACCCAGTTTGTAGGGTGGGAAACTGAGGTTCAGAGGTTGAATGAATTACTTTGCTAAGGTCACAAAGCTAGTTAATTGCAGAGATTTGAACCCAAGAGACCTTGTACCCACTGTTTGTGCACTTAACCATGGCTCTGTACAGTCTCTGATGATCACTTCAAAGATGGTCTCACTTAGAATCCCTGGAAGAGAGTAAAGTCCTGACAGTGGCTTTCAATAGTAAGAACCTAACATTTGAAGAAGAAAAACAGTTTTTCCTCTCACCTTGTGGGATATGCTCATTTTTTCTCTCTCACCAGTCCCCAGCCCCTTTTGGAATCAAACCCTTCATGGGAAGAACTCCCCAACATGCTTTGGAGTGTGTAAGCAGAAGAAAAGCAGAGATTTCTGCTGCTTAATGATTATCAGCATGTTTATTATTCTTTTTTTTTTCAGGGCAATAGATCTTTAGAAACTATGAATGTCTAGGTAGCCAGTATTTTAGGCTTTACAGGCAATGTGGTCTCTGTCACAAAGGCTCAGTTTTTCTCTTGTAGGGAGAATGCAGCCATAGACAATACATAAAGGAAGGAGGCATGTCTGTGTTCCAAGAAAGCTATTTAGAAGCAGGTAACCAGCTGGATTTGGCTTGTGAGTCTTGCCATATTTTGCCATCACTAGTCTAGACTCTAGAGTAATTTCTAGATCATTTTTCTGGATAATATTCTGTGCATGTCCAACACATGTCCTATGTTGGGTACTGTGCAAACATTACCCATGTGGACTTGTTTGACACAGTAACACAATTAGGCAAGTACTTTGAAAATTCCCATTTTGTGGGTGAGGAAATCAAAACATGCAGATTAAGTTAACTCACACATAGGCATAACATATTTTAGTGTGCTTTGCAAATACTATATTTTTTTATAAATTGAAGGTTTTTGACAGCCCTGTGTTGACCTAGTCTGTGCCATTTTTTCAAGAGCAAGTGCTTACTCTGTGTCTTTATGTTACCATTTGGTAATTCTCACAGTATTTTAAACTTTTTCATTATTTTTTCTGTTATGGTGATCTGTGATCAGTGATCTTTGATATTGTAATTATAATAGTTTTTGAGCACCATGAACTGCACCCATGTTAAGAACACCGACTTAATCCATAAATGTTTGTGTTTTGATTGTTCCATCCTACTGGTCATTCACTTGTCTCTCCTTCTCCTTGATCCTCCTTATTACTTGACACAACAATATTGAAATCAGGCCAGTTAGTAACCCTCCAATGGCTTCTAAGTGTTTAAGTGAAAAGAAAAGACACAAGTCTCATTTGAAATCCAAAGCTAGACATGGTTAAGCCTAGTGAGGAAGGCACATTGAAAGCCAAGACTGGTCAAAGGTGAGGCCTCTAGAATCAGAAAGTTGTGAATGTAAAGGAAAAGTTCTCAAAGGAAATTAGAAGTACTACTCCAGTGAATGCATAAATGATTAGAAAGTGAAACAGCCTAATTGCTGGTATGGGGAAAGTTTGAGTGGTCTGGTAAGAAGATCAAAGCAGCCATAATATCCTTTAAGATAAAATCTAATCCAGAGGAAGACCCGAACTCTCTTCAACATTCTGAATGTTGTGAGAGGTGAGGAAGCTGCAGAAGAAAAGATGGACGCTAGCCAGAGGTTGGCTCATGAGGTTTAAGGAAAAAAACCATTTCTGTAACATAAAAGTTGTAAGGTGAAACAGCAAGTGCTGAGATAGAAGCTGCAGCAACTTATCCGGAAGATCTAGCTAAGATAATTGGTGAACATGGCTATGCTAAATAAAGGATTTTCAATGTGGACCAAACAACCTTATAAGAGAAGAAGATACTATTTAATAAGACTTTCACTCCTAGAGAGGAGAAGTTAATGTCTGGCTTCAAAGCTCCAAAGGATAGGCTGACTCACTTGTTAGCTAATTAGCTGATTAAATCGAATCCAGTGTTCATTTACCATTCATGAAATCTTAGGGCCCTTAGGAGTTTCGCTAAATCTACTCAGCCTTGATGGTAGCATATATGTTTACAGCACGATTTACTGAATATTTTAAGCGTAGTGTTGAGACCGACTGTTCAGAAAAAAACATTTCTTTTGAAATGTTACTGCTCATTGACAACAGACCTGATCACTCAAGAGCTCTGGTGGAGAGGTGTAAAGAAATTCATGTTTTCATACCTGCTAACACAACATCCATTCTGCAACCCACAGATCAAGGAGTCACTTTTGATTTTCAAGTCTTATTATTTAACAAATACATTTCATAAGGCCGTAACTGCCATAGATAGTGATGTCTCTGATGGATCTGACAGAGCAGATTGGAAAACTTAAGGATTCACCATTAAGAACATCTGTGAATCTTGAGAGGCGATCAAAATATTAACAGTAACAGGAGTTTGGAAAAAGTTGATTTTTATGCTCATGGATGACTTTGAAGAATTTACGACTTTAGTGGAAATAGCAAGAAAACTAGAATTAGAAGAGGAGTCTGATAATATGACTGAATTGCTAAAAATCTCAGGATAAAACTTGAACAGATAAGAACTTGTTTCTTTTGAATGAGCCAAGAAAGTGGTTTTTTGAGATGGAATCTATTCCTGGTGAAGATGCTGTGAATATTGTTGAAATGACAACAAAGGATTTAGAATATTACATAAATTAAGTGAAAAAACAATGGAAGGGTTTTCTTGGGTGGGGGCAAAGTCTCATTTGGTCACCCTTGGTAGAGTGCTGTGGTGTCATAGCTCACAGCAACCTCAAACTCTTGAGTTCAAGTGATCCTTTTGCCTCAGCCTCCTAAGTAGGTGGGACTACAGGCACCTGCCACAATACCTAGCTATTTTTTGGAGATGGGGTCTCACTGTGGCTCAGGCTGGTCTTGAACCTGTGAGCTCAGGCAATCCACCCACCTTGGCCTCCCAAGTGCTGGGGTTACAGGTGTGAGCCACCATGTCTGGCACAATAGTAGGTTTTGAAAGGATTGACTCTAATTTTGAAAGAAGTTGTATAAATTGCTATCAAATAGCATCTCCATGTTGCAGAGAAATCTTTTGTAGAAGGAAGGGTCAACTGAGGTAGCAAACTTCCCTGTTGTCTTATATTAAGAAATTGCCACAGCCACCCCAACCCTCAGCAACCACCACCCAGATCAGTCAGTGGCCATCAACATCACAGAAAGATGTTGAACTTGCTTTTTGCTTCACTAGCAAAAAGATTACAGTTTGTTGAAGGCTCAGATGATTCTTATCATTTTAGCAATAAAGTATTTTTGAATTAAAGTATGTACATTATTCAGATACAATAGATTATGGTATAGTATAAATATAACTTATGTGCACTGGAAACCAAAGAGTTCTTATGACTCACTTTATTGAAATATTTGCTTTATTGTAGTGGACTGGTGCTGAACCCACAATAGTTTTGAGGTATGACTACATCCTATAAGCAAAACTGGAATTTCAGGAACTTTGTTCTTAATACTACATTCAAATAAATGGCCAAAACAAGGTACTAGTCTTTTAATTATACGACTGTTGTTTTTATTTTAGTTTGAATTTGTTACTCATTCTGAAATACTTGGAAACTTACCTGTTACCACTCCAGTTATTCTTGTTGCTTTGGAGTCTGCTCTTTTTGTTTTCGAGGCTGCAGTTTCCTGTATCTTGAAATTTAAATAAAAATCTTGATTACCCATTTTGAATCTGATGCTTAACATGTAGTCATTACCTATTTATATAAGATCCATGGCTTATAATACTGTACCTGTTCATGGCTATGAACATAAATGGCCTAATGACTTTAATGATCACTTAAAAGCAACAGCCAAGAATTTAGGAAATAAATTCTTTTGGAACCAGTCAACAAAATAGTAGTGGAAGATGCACAGACAAGATCATTTCTCTCTGCACAAGTGGATGGAAGACAAAAGACCATCCTGGGAATGTGGGAAAGTTTTCTTTTTATTTTCAAGTATGCATGTGCCACCTGAGAAAGCCAGAACACATCAAATAGGATGTAATTCCAGTGTCATAACTGACATCCTTTGTGAGAATCTTTGTCTTATACTTTCATCAAAGTATAGTGACCCCAAATCTAATTCCTGGTAAATCTTACAGGCACTATTACGTCATTAAGCAAGCAAGAAGTATAAATTATCAGGAAATAAATTTATATGTCACAAAATGTATTTGTTTTTGAATTAGTATTTTAATTTAATAGAAAAAAGAAACCCTAGTCATACAATATAAAACATATCTAAAAGAAATAGCCATTGTGTTTGGATTTAAGAATTTGTAGAGTATTCATATAGATTGTCATTGTAAACTGATTTCATGGTAGTGTTTCTTTAGAAAAAATTGCATAAAAGTTTAACCCATGTCCTCAAGGAATGCAATAATCCACCTTATTTTGGTGCTAGCTGCTCTTGATTATAGCCTTTAAGTAGTGTCTTTGTTTTTTAGGAAAAACAAAAAGGTAAACTAAAGCCCAGAATATAGAACTCTGCTTAAAGTTCTATAATAGAAAGGGACAAAGGCAATGACTGAATCTGTGTTTCTTGAATGTTTTTCAGCTTCGTATATAGTTGAATTAAACAAATAGTTGATAAAGAAGTCTTTTTAGGCTGAAGTTTCTGGCATTTTTTCCCCCCATGTTAACTTTTTCTTGAATTAGGATATTCCACCAACATTATGGAATTTTGCTGAGTATTATAATCTTTTTAACTTGAAATTTATACCCAAATTATGTTACCTTATTCTCTTTATAGCTACATATATTTCACTGCAGAAGGTGACATTATAGAAGTAATTTTGGTTCTCTTGTCATTAGATAGCTAAAATGAATGCAATTCTTATGAACATCAAAATTGAGTCAGAATATTAAAGATGAAAGGAATTTTAGAGATTATTTAGTGTAGGACCTCTCAACCTCAGTACTATTGACAATTTGAATAAAATTATGGTTTGTTCAGGGGATGCATGAGACAGTCCTGTGCATTGTAGGATGTTTAGCAGTCACCCTAACCTCTACCCACTAGATGCCAGTAACTAGATGCCATATCTAGTCCCAGCTGTGACAATTAAAAATTTCTCCAGCTATTACTAAATGGTTCACCAGGGGGAAAAATCACCTTCACTTGAGAACCACTGATTCATTGCAACCTTTTCATTATAAAGTGAGGTTAATATCCTACCCATGTTTTCTGAATTAAGAGACTTCCCCTTATTTACTCTGTTAGTAGGATAGCTAGGTCTGGTATGCTAGAGATAAGAGAAAACAAAAAATGCAATTATAGTTATAATTTAAGGTCTGACCTTAAATAGAAATCATAGTTATAAACTTTTTATCTAGTGAACTTCTTGTTGCCTTTAGGGACCTTTCTATTTCCTTTTCCTAGGGCTTTCAGATTTTGCTATAGACCAGGCTACTAAAACTCATTGAATACACTGTTAAATCAGGCTATTTACTATCTTCTTATTATCTTGAAACAAAGAGTTCACATACAATCATCAGTTGCTGGTACCCTGTTTGGTACTAGGTAGTACCAAGGCAGAGATGATCATAGCCTGAAGGTGGCATCCCACCAAGTTCTACATCTATGCCCACTACTCTGCTCAGACATTTCTCACCCTGAGGCTTTGTTGTCTGTCTGGCATTCTCAAAGCAAACTATATTATGAGTTTCACCAAGTTCATTACAATGCAAATAATTTTACATTAATCCCCTTAATGTTATGTTTGCATTTTCACAAAAATGCCCTAGTAAGAAAGAGAAGTCCTTTGATGGCAACAGTAATTCCACTATAACATAGTACCAGCAACTGATGATCTAAGAGTATGAACAGATCTTTTAGGGAGAAGTGAAAAGAAATGTATTCTAAATGCAATTTAGAAAGGTAATGACCACATTAACTTTTATTAGCATTTGAATAAATAACCTTAGTCCTAACTAGAGCATGCACATTTGGAAAGCAGTCTCAGTTTGGGAGAAAGCTGCTGGTGGTTCAATTTTTGTTCTGCTGGGATAACAATCTGTTCCTGTTATGCTGCCCTGCTACCTCGACGAAATAGAAAGATTGCAAGCTGTACAGTTGGGAAACCAACAAAGTCAAGCTGTCCTGACTTCTCTAGTTTAGCCTTTGAATTGTCAACTTAGCTGTAAACTGGGACATGTTTAACACAGGAGGAGGTCCATATTGCTACCTCAAAATGTAGCTTATTACTTTTTGCCAGATTTAATTAAACATGTGATTGTTCTATGTAATATGAAGGAAGTATGGCCAATGAATCACAAGATGGCTAAAATGATACCATGGTGCTCTTTATTGTAAAGCTGTAAGTTTACATAACAGAGTGGGGTCCTGCTATTATAACTCCTGCCATTGTTCAACTGTTAAAGAGTAAGTCCCAAAGTTTGACTCCTTCCTACAGTCCTTCATGTATATGACCAATACAATGAAAAAATTAACAACAGTAAATTCTACTTATTATCAATACTTTTCCCTGGAGCTGCTGAACAAGATTCTTTTCATATCATGAACTAATAAATAGAATAAATAAATATATCCATGTTAACCCTCAGACTTTGAAAATCAGGAAATTGTTAATTGTGAGTTAGAAAAAATACTCTTTCAGGAATGTTTTTGGACATGTATATGATGAAAGTTCTATTCAAAATATTTAAAAATAAATGTTAAGTATTTGGCACAGTATTTTGAAATGCTTAAACTCAAAGGAGTTCTGTGAATTTTCATATTAAAATGTCAAATTCTTTTCAAAGGAGGCTTTGGGGAAAATTATCTTGGTCATATTGGCTTTTTGTAATAATTCTGTTCATTTGTATGCTTTATTCCTTATTTTGTAAAATACTAATTTTGACTCTGAGAAAATTAAGAAAAGCCAACTATGATAAAGGCAAATTTCCTTTTATGCAAAAAATAAAATCTTACTGATTTTTCAACTTAGTTTTTCATTTCAAATATGGGGTTACATTACAAATTTTTCAAAACCTGTATTTATTTTTTCCTTTTGGAAGGAGTTCCACAATTGGAACTTTCAGCAATATTGCAGTTTTTTCTCTACTCTTCTTGAAAATAATTGGGGAAATTTCTACACCAAAGATATTGTAAGTTTCAAAGTTGCAGGGTAAAAATATCACAATATTATATTTAAGAGCTGTGGAGAGTATGAGTAGAGGACTTGGCCATGAAAGAGATGTGTCTTCTAGGACTGACAAATGGATAGAAAGAGAACACTGGAGAGGAGAAAGACTTCTTTTTTTGGACAGTGGGTGTTTAGAACTAGCTACCTTTTCTGAAGAAAAGAGGAATGGCAGTTGTAGATAAAGGGGATTTGATTTACTGTTCATGTTTATTCACTCTCACCTCAATGGATAGTCTGTATACCCTGCCAGATGTTTACTTTCAAGAAGAAAACTCCTAATTATTGTTTTCTGCCTCTATCACCATGATGAACACTAAGTGAATAATTTAGGCTGACTGATAGTAGTTAACAAATTGAGTCAATAGTCTTTCTAAAAGTGAAATATTTTGGCAGTCTTTTTTTGTCTTTTTTTTGTTTTTGGTATCTGTTATTGTATAAAATGAAAATATTGGGAGAACTGTAAGAGAAAGAAAAATGATATTATAATACCTATTGTGGGAAATCTTAAGTACCCAAGGAAGAGAAAGCAGAAAGAGAATGTCAAAAAG